>CM043698.1:104802500-105095000 GCA_023935145.1 Bretschneidera sinensis | reverse complement strand
AATTCTTAAAGTCAAAATGTGTGGAATAAATGAAAAATTAAAAAAAAATGAGGGGGGATAAAGGGAGGCAAGAGGGAGAAAGCTAGTGGGAAAAAAGAAAGAAAGAATTAGGGAAAGAAAAAGAGTTATTTTGATCAATATAATCTTTTAGTTTTTAAGTTTTAATTTTTTATTTTATGAAATTCATTTTCTTACAAACACAAAGCATTTTCATTATTTATTCCATCAAACAAGTGTATGTTACAATCCATTGCTTTTGCTATTTAAATAAGCCTGAACAATTCACAAGAATTTCTCCTGAAGGTGGGTTCTCTTCCAACATGCTAAAGTTGATCCTTGATCGAAGGTGAGTTCCCTTTCATTACTATTCGCTGCTTGCTCCACAAATTTCCTAAGAAGAAAAAAGGAGAGAGTGGGATGGCACAGCCAAGCAGGATGGTGTAGGATTCACCGGCCAGTCGTTTTTAACTTTAGATGGGTTCGATTGAGCCACATCAACATCAAATATCTTATTATCGGCATGCTAATTAGTAATTCCGTTATTGAAATTACGTAATTGCAAAACTTTTTTTTTTTATATTTTGAATTATTTTTTCTAGCTCTACCTTATTGTTTAGGCGGAAGAGATGCACTCAAAACCTATTGGAGAAACTTGAGATTTTTTCTAGATTGATTTTGTATAGGGGAGCTAATTTATCGGCCAATGCTTTGCGGGACATGGTTATACGTTGAAGGTTAAGTAGAGAAAATTGTAGGATAGGATTTTCAGGTATTTCATTTCCTCATTGTTGTACTGAGTGGTTTTATAATTGTTTCATTTATGATAAGCAAATCAATTGTTTCCCCTACCCAAATATTTCATTCATATCATTCCCCTTTTTTCTTTTCCCCTAATGATTGTGATAAATATTGTTAAATAACAACCCAGATAGGAGATTTTCTCTGGGCGATCAAGTTTAAGAAGAAAAGGCAAACAAAAAACTGAAAAAGAAGTAAGGATGTGTCTGTCTTGCTTCATGTTTGATTAATCTTTACATCCACTGAACAGGATTCATTTCTTTTTGGACTTAAAATCCAGTAAAATAAGTGAGTACAAGGCTGATCCTCACCTATTTTATTGTGATGCCTACTCTACATAGATCAAGCAAAACTTTTTATGCTATCCTTTCTTTAGATATGATATATCATCAATAAACAGAGTGCTCAACATGTTTAAGAAAGAACACTGTAGAAAAACCGTAGTTCTTAAGTGTGTCAATGCAAGTAATAGCTTATGAGATATCACCTTTTCCTTGCCTTTCTCTTGTTTCTGAATCTCGTCATTACATCTTGGTCCTATTTTCAAATTATTAACTTCTCTTGTGAGTTTGGTTTCTTTCTTTTGTCTTCTTGGTACAAACCACATGTTTGAGCTTTGTGAGAATCAGAATCCTCCATGGCTCCACTTAATAAACTCTTTCCTTTGATTGTTACCTACCTTTTCGGTGTTCAAGGAATTGTTGTGTCACTATCTCGTATGGTGGGTTTTCAATGAATTTCTCTGGTACTCATGCGCCTGTTGGCCTCTTTTACAAAGTACAGTGTTTCAGCATTAAATTTGTGGCAAAAATTTTAAAAAAAAATTTATTGTGTTATACATGATCACTAGGTTGTGTTTGTTTTTGTTTGGATTTTGGTCCAAAAAATGATGCATACCAACTTCTTTCTCAAAATTAATGATGTCAATGCTGGTTACAAGTTTACTGAGTTGAATGGTGAACTCACCCAACATTTCGTCCCTTCTCATGATTTTGAAATTTGAGTGCTTTGGTATATACATGATCTGAGTATATACGTATTCATCATGGTAATTTTTTTTTATCCTAGGCTGTGTAGTGTATGTTTTCAAATTGAACCTTTCTTTCTAGTTGTTTTGGAATGAAAGCCCTTTCTGAACTGGGGACTCAATCTTAAAAAGAATTAATGTCTGATTATAACATCAGTCTGTTAAGCATGTATTGGGGCCTAGAACTGCCATTGAGGAACATCTTAGGCACATCTCCTTTCTAGATAAAAGGCCTTGCCATATGAATAGGTTCTCCCTTTTCTCTTTTCTTGTTAATCATTGTGAGACAGCCATTCAATCTATTATGAGACTATGACCTCATTAAATAGTAGTGACTTTTCTCTCTTTCACTATCTTCTAGTCATTGTTTCATTTAGTTGGAGATGACATTTAGTGTCGGGTCTGTGGCATGGTTGAATTAGTTTGTATAACTTGGAAGTGGTGAGTACTTCATGGTGCTCTTATGTAATATTTACCATAGTGAATAGCTCTGTTACCTATGGCGGAACTTGGAACTTTTTTCCCAATGTTGTCCCTTGTCTATTTTAAGGTTGGCTCTTCCATTCAGGTTAGATTGTATCCTAAGCCCAAATAGGCACACTTTGTCATATGCGTATTTCTAGTTTTACTTAATTGGATAGTACTGTTGTTATCTCACTTTTGTGCAATCTTGATTCCATTAAATTCTTCTCTCTTTTTTTGTCTCCTAATACCTGTACTTGTTAGCACGATTCTGCAGCTTGTGTTACTGCCATTGTTGTTATCTAACTTCTGTCCATTAATTTCTTCTCTCTTTTTTTTCTATTAGAACAAATTCATTTATCGTTTTCTATTTGTGTATATTTTTTTGTTGTTAATTAAAGTTTAAAATGGGTGTAGGTGCCAAAAGGTGATTGAATTGCTGCAATCTTGCTTTGAGAAATGCAATTACAACTCCACGCATTGCGCTTCTGTATCTGGTCTTCTGAAGCAAATCAGAAAATAACAGCCATATTTTCCATGTTCAGAGTGAAGAGCTTTGTTTTGGACTAGAGAACCAACACCATTGACTTTGTTTCCGCAATTCAGTAAATACCACAAGTCGATTTCTTATTGTAGAAATTTCAAGTAGCTGATACCTTATTAGATGCAATAATTGGTGGGATTTACAATAGTACCCTCATTGTTAACATCTGAAAATTTTCTGGAATTTCTTTCTTTTCATGGAAATTACAAAAATCATGTTAGTGGAATGTAAATGGCATGTTAACTAATTGAAGCTTATTTATTTGCTCTTTACATATTCACAGAAGAAAGTGTACTAACAGGTTGCATATTTTTCTTGCTTGCCTGTAATTGTAATTACTCTTGTTCCCTATGCACCGGAGCATATGATAAAGAGCTTTCGTTATTATTTTTTTTCCTTAATCAAGCTTTTCGTTGGGTCTATATTGTAAAGTTCATCATGATGGTACTATTGATAGATTAAAAGCTCGCTTAGTAGCAAAAAGGTAAAATAGGCATATGGGATTGACTATGTTGAGACATTCTCTCTAGTGTCGAAAATTATGTATGTTCGTGTGTTTATCTCTCTAGCAATTAGTTTTGATTGGTCTTACATAAATTGAATGTGAAATATGCGTTTCTAAATGGTGATTTGCAAGAAGTTTACATGGAGCAACCACCTAGATTTGTTGCTCAATGGGAGTTTGGGTTAGTATATCAATTTAAGAAATCTCTATATGGCTTGAAATAATCTTCTTGAGCGTTGTTTGGTCGGTTTAGTGAACTATTAATTAATTTTGGTCTCAGTAGATGTGGTGTAGATCATTTTGTACTTTATAAACACGATGAGGTAGGTATAATATTGTTGATTGTATATGTGGATGATATTGTGATCACAGGAGATGACAAAGAATAAATTTTAGCACTGAAACAATTCTTGAGTACTAAATTTCAGACAAAAGATTTAGAGAAATTGAGATACTTCTTGGGTATCAAGGTTGCTGAATTTCGTCATGGTGTTACTTTATCTCAGCACAAATATGTTATTGATTTGTTGACTGGTACTGGAATATTAGGTTATAGATAGTCCTATGGATTCTAACATAAAACTTACAGTTGATCAATATGACTTATTATTTGATCCAAGGCAATATAGGCATTTGGTTTTAAAAAATTGAATTATTTGATTGTTACTAGACTTGATATTTCATTTGCAACTAGTGCGGTTAGTCAATTTCTCGATATTCCACAAACTAGTCATTGGGATGTTATTCGAATTTTAATATATCCTAAGAGTGCTCTAGTCGTGATTTACTTTATCAAAATCATGGTTATGCTTTAATTGAATGTTATACTAATGCTTATTGGGCCGATCGTCCATCTGATAAAAGGTCTACTACTAGATATTGTGTATTTGTTGGAGGTAATTTAGTATCATAGAAAACTAAGAAACAAACTGTAGTTGTTAAGTCGAGTGTTGAATCTGAATATAGAGCAATGACACATACTACTTGTTAGGTAGTTTGGCTAAAGCAGTTGTTAGCAGAACCTGGAGTTAACCAGTCAAGTCCTATGAGATTGGTATGTGACAATCAAGTAGCTATTCATGTTACAAATAATCCAGTGTTTTATGAGAGAACTAAACATATTGAAGTTGATTGTCATATTGTTTGAGAAAAGCTTATTCAAAATGTGATTAGTATCAGACATGTGAAGTCGACATATTAGTTAGTAGATTTATTTACTAAACCGTTTGATAATTCTCGAGTTCGATTTATTTGTAACATGTTTGGTGCATGTGATATCTATGCTTCAATTTGAGGGGAGTGTTGATAATCTTACTAGAACTCTTAATAAGTGTCCTAATAGACTTGAATCATATCTAATTGTTGTGTTCTAGTTCTATTAGACTTAGTATTCATAAGTGTATATATTAGGTCAATTGTATTATTTTTATTCAATCAATAAAATACTTTTCATTCTTAATTTTAACACTAAAGTTATATGCAGTTAGTAACTAGAATTATCATTCCTTTAGGTAAGTGATGTAACTTCATCTTATTGCTATCCAGAATGATGAAAAAGTATAAACCAAATGTCATTAAACATTGATGAAAAATAATTTAGATTATACTACATATTTGATGAAAAATAATTTAGATTATACTACATATTAGAAATGATCTTGCTTTTTATATAGTTTAAATTTTCAACCATAAAATTTTCTTCTATTTTTTTTGTTTTTATTGTCTGTTTGATTTTATTTTATTTTTTTTGGGTGCAAATGAAGCAATTAATTAAGATGAACCAAAGTTAGTACAATTATGTCTTGAGAGGCATCCCCATAAATAAAAAAGATAACAGTTCAAAAAAGAAATTGGTTGAAACTAAGCCGTGAAAATCGAGGATGAATGATTACTTGCCTCTCGCAACACTGCATGTCTTTTGAGAAGACCAGAATTATGTGGTATATTATCATTTTTCCTGTTAAAACTTTATTATTAAATTTGGGTATGGAAATGATCATCTCATGCTTGCTTATTTGGTGGTGTTTCAAGATGTCATTACTAATAGTTGGCACATTCACTATTAGAGAGAAGAAAAAACAGTAGCTGAAAAGGTTCGTATACATTAATAGTGTTGCATATCTACCAAAAGAAAACACGTCTGCCACATGTAAAATTCTTAAAAGTGCGGGACACGTAAAAAAAATTGTGACAAACATTTTCATTCATTGATGAAAAAATAAATAAATTCTCTCTCTATCAATGGTTGATGTTTCTGACACATCTTTCTAGTGTCCAGCATTCTTAAGAATTTCTCCCAGTAACAGAAAGAGAGGCATTGAAACACCCCTTAAATTTTGCAGCGCAAGTTTTGGTAAATTTGGCAAAACGACAATGTAAGTGACTAAGGTGCTCAAATTACATTTGTATATGGGATAGAGAAAAAAGTGTACAGGGTTGTAAAGCCAAAGAGATTTAAAAAAGGGGGAAAACAACCCTTTCCTTTCTATTTCCGGAAAGAATATGGAATACTTCATAAAATACAAGTTGTTGTGTTCCTCTCAAGAAACCATTTTAAGGTTGTAGAAGTGGAGATCAGCTGAAAGATACATCAAGGTGTTCTCAATGATTCCTGCCGCCTAAGAGGGATACCTTCACAACCAAAGCCATCCTCTTCTGTGTGCTTAGAAAGTCGTATCGACAAAGATGATGCCAATCCTGCGCCTAATTTCACAAGTTAATCAAAGCTTTGAAACATATTGATAAAAATTATCAATAAGAAGGGGTATAAAAAATGCCAAAAAAGCAGAAGGTGATCAACAACCATGCCAACATGTTTCCAGCACTTAGGAAAGTAAGGTCCATGCTATCTCAATTTGTTATTCCAACTTTTTAAACAGAATAAGATAAAAAAAAATTATGGCAGTCCCAAATTGTTTATCATACTAGAAGTCAATAGACATTTATTGTTGGAGATTTTATCAAATTCCACCCTGCTATTTTGGATGTCGGCTCAATTTACACCTCACAATTAAATTGAGACAACGTCCCACCATAAACTTTCCAAAATGCCCAATAAGCCTTTCTGTTAGGCTGAAGTGTATTACAAGGAAACAGAATAGTGCACATGATAATGCGACTTATGTGGAAGTTAAAGGTCAAATTATTTGTCAAAGAACATGCATAACTTCCCTAATCATATTCGATCAACATAATTCTCTTCACAACACCCATTAATCACTGCCTCAGCGCTACCAGCTCCCTTAAATGTTTATCTTCCCCACCCAAGATGACACCTTTATTCTGAAGCTCCCTTTCCCAGGCGATATCTTCATTTCATACTTATTGTACCCTACTTTCTCAACCCAAGGTTTGGTTCAGGAACAACAATCAGCTTGATCTTGCCCATGTTAACCTCAAACTTGAGAGTTGCTGGGAAGAGGAGGTAGGGTATGATAATTAGCATATGATCTTTTGAATTTTTTCAGAGATTGGTGGCATGGTTGTAGTTTCAATGGTAATGATGGTGGGTTTATAATGTTTGAAGAGGTGAGGTAGAAAGAGGAGAAAGATATCCAGCATAATTTTGCCGGAAAATTAATCAAATTGTAGAGTTTTGGCCTAGACACGTCTCCGCAGTGGACACATTAAAAGAAATAAAAATATGTATAGTGTATTTGCCTCGACAGAAGGCATATTTGCACAGAAGGGTATAAATGTCATCCCGACATTCTGCTCTTGTCTCAGTCATGAGCTACACATGATGGTTTGCACGCATCAGACACGTGCAACTATGTTACTATTAACACCTCAACCTGACAGAAACACCTATTAAACAATTTGGGAATGTCTAAGGCGGACATTGCCTCTATTAAAAGTTCGGGAGACGACAGTCAAATATCAGGGTTGAATTTAAAAAAATATATATATATCTTATTATTAATTTTACAATTGTACCCTTCACAATATTTTAAATTTCAGTTTTAATATCGCCGATTACCTATTACAGGAAAAACGTAAAAGCCTGTAACATGTTTAACTTTTTGCTTTTTCAACATGGACTTACAAAATAGGAAAGGGGGAAAAGATTGATAATAAATGGTTAATGACAACAGTTCAGAGAGCATACCATCAGCCATATCTTTAGTCTTGTGAAGAAGAAAAGTTCCTGAAAGGATGGTGACGAATCCACATATTTCTGTTACAATCTGGGTTGGGTTCTGCCTATCCCAGTCCTAATAGCAGCCGGAAAAAGAAAAGAAAAAAAAAACAAAAAACTAGTAGTCAAAATATAATTTAGTCAAAGTTAAAAGATTTAAATAGAGAAGACCACCAGACTCTACATGAATCTCTAGAAACCTATCATTAAGATCCTTTGGCTCCCACTCTCAAATTGCCCCTTCCAGAAGACAAGATAGCCTCTTAATTCCCTTCCCTCTATAATCAGTGCCCAAAAGATCCAAGGAAAGCTGAAAGTCTCACATAAACACTGAAATCATTTTGATACCAGATACAACAAGACAAAGGATGAAATTGGAAAACACAAAGGTGGTTAAAAGAAGAGTCCAATTTCATATGTATATGAGAGATAACAAACAGCAGGAAGACATAAAGGAAAGAAAGGGGGGTGGATAAGTTCCTAGTAGAAATTTGAGGCCACAGATACTCAGATGGGAGAGACCTGCAAATATTGCAAACTGAGCAAGGGAATCAACAGAGTAAGGAGCAAGAAAGTGCTTTTCCGAAGACCTAACCACGCAACAAAAATCAGAAGAAAATATTGTGATTTACTCATTTGTAATTAACTGTGTCAAGATAGCAGCTATCTTCTATTGGTTCATAATACTCCTAAGTGCCTGCTTAATGCAGCACAACTGTAACCAGGTCACTTGGTTTCCTCACTTTCTTCTTTCTTTTTTTTTTTTAATTTCTCCCCTTCTCAAACTGTGAGCCTTCCCTGTTTTCCACAACAAGGCCTCTCTAATACTTTCTAGATGTGGAATCCACTTCCATTCTACAACTATAAATTTTAACACCAGTAAATTTATAAAGACACAAATACGTTTAATTGAGATTCAACATTGCCCTATATTCTTTGCTTCTTTTTAGTGGAGTGGGAGGGGGGGGAGAGAGATAGAGAGAGATGGGTGTGGGGGGTTGTGGAAGAATGAGATTTTAATAGATTCTACATTTCTGCTAGACAGAGAAGGACTTACCTTAAACATGATCACACTAGCCAAAATGGTTAGTGATGTGAACATAACATAGTATATTGGGGAAACAACAGCAGTGTTAAAAGTATCAAGTGCCTGCAATCAGGAAAAAGAATGTAAACCAATAGAAAAGACTAGAAATCATCAAATAATAAAAATGCACAAAAGAAGAGGGAGGGGTGGGGGGGAGCAACCACAATGTACAGATCAAGCAAATGACAACTATTAGGTTAAAACAAGAGTCTGCTTTGCTGAAGCCATTGCAACACTTTGAACTAAAGCCCCAGACAACAGAAATCATCATTATCAGTGTTATAGAAGAGTTCATCCATATTTGAAGATAAAGATATTAGATAAATAGTACTACTAGAATCCAGTTACTCCAGAAATGAATCATTTTATGAAAAAAGCATATGATGTCTAACACGCTTAGATACCATATTTTACAATCTTAATAAATTATCAATTATCCATGCAACTCAATGGTATAAATTGATACAGAGAAGTTCAGATATTATATTATAAGAAAATACAACAAAATGTACATTGAGGAAAAGAAACAAATGAAAACCCAACTTAGAGATTCAGAGTAATGCCAATATGACCCAGACACACTGGAAAACATACAATCTCTCTATCGGAAGACATGAAATAAAACCACCAGACTTAATACTCCTTTTTCCTTGTGCATTTGTCTTACTTAAGCTTCAAGAATGCCACGAACTAAACACATCAGTCAATAGGCATCATGGGATTGGGAACCAACAAAGTAACCCTAACTAAAACAGCAATATGAGAAAACTGAACTTCATTACATCTATGATTAACTATTTAGTCGCAACCTCTAAACTACATTTGCACATGTTATACCAATAAGGATAATTTCCTTTTGTTTTTCCATGTCGCATGATCAATTTTCCAAATGCTATCCAACACCAAGGAAATTCCCATAGAAGTAAAGTTCTCCAAGTAAGTTACAAAGAAAAGTGACTCTTGCATCACTTACTAAACTCACCTGTAGGTAAAACAATTGACAATAAAATATATCCAATACTGAGCCCTTTCATATATTCCTATCTAGTTGGTATCCTAGGTATTAGACCATGTAGGCATAAGTATACTCCCACAAACAAGTTTAGGATTCTATACGTAGCCAATTCCTACAAAATAGAGATAAGAAACCTCCCATGTTATATGCATCAAAAGCGTACTTCAAGCTTATTAAAACTAATTAGGAAGTAGTCTTAATAAAGGAGTCCAATTACATCAAGGGTCTAAAAATAATGACCTATGGCTTCGATCGAGCGTGAGATTTTGAAGATCACCCTCAAAAGCATCCATTTCAAAGAGATTTTTCATCCACATATCGAAACAGCAAAATCTGATCATTCCCAAACACCCACCTTCAATCAAATCATATACCAGAACATTGTGATTGATCTCTAGAATCTGAATTGCTCTGATCCAAGTCTTCCAACCATACATAAAAGAACACTATTCTTTTCTTTCCTAATGGAATTCTTTGGCCTCAAAGTCAAATTGTGCCCACCTCTTTATAACAAACATTTATTGATCTTTTCATTTTTTAGTAAGCAAAGATTATATAGATTATATAAAAGGCACCAAGGGGATGCCACCAATGTATAAAAGATCCTTCTCATTTAAAAAAATAAAAAATAAAAAAAAAATCAACCGAAAACTAAGTGTATTGAAGCACCCATCTTTAAAGGACTCCATAGATCTTTTCACTCAATCAAAAGCCTTCATATTTCTTTCATTCGAAACAATCCGAAAAGTAGAGAGGGGAATCAATACATAGGCTTTCCTCATCTTCTTAGAAGCTTGAATGCCACTCCACACCCAAACCTCATCATGAATAGAGCCGACAACAACCCAAGGAACTCCCAAAACACAAAAAACCAACTCCCATAATTTTCAAATTAAGGAACACCCAAACAAAAGGTGGTAGGACTCATCTCCTTACAAAGGTAACAAACACTTCCTCTTTTTTGGAGATTGTCAATGGTTAAAATCTCTTCCAAGTTGCTTCCCACATAAAAAAAAGAACAAAAACAAAATAACTTTTTTTAGGAGCAATGCAAGGAAAGTTTGATCTACCTTTCATACGTAAATCATTAAGGAGAGCCTTATAGAACGACTTCACCTTAAATCTCCCTCCCGTATTCATCTTCCATCTTATCATATTTTTCCCATCCAAGTCAATTCTCGTCAAGTCCTACGACTCTAAAGTTACCAATCATGGAATTTTGGTAATAAAAAAATGTCCCACATGATCTCTCCATTAGGTAAAGAAGCAAGAGCTAATCATAGCATCCTTGTCTCTCACTAGCAAACACTTCCGGGAATTTCTCTTTCAAAGTGGTATCCCCACTCATGCCAAAACTGAATGGTTTCTTGATTACCCACCATGAAAGACATAAAGAAGAAGAGCAACCAATCCTTACCGATTCCATGTGCAAACCCCCACATCATAGACCGTTCTTTCATCTGTGGAGACCCACCCATTATGACCTAGACCAAACTTAGCACCAATAATTTTCCACCAAAGTTGGTCCTACACACCTATTCCCTCATGAATCTTCACAAACATTAATCAATCATCATTTGCATCCTAAATCAATTAAATATTATAGATCTTGGATTTCCAAAAAAAACTACTATTGCCACTGTTGAATGTAAAAAACTGTTGGTCCCAGCAACCTAGTAAAGAAGCCTAAACCTCTATCCATTGCTCAATCTGCAGAAAGCAACCAGGGTGAACGGTTGATAACAGATGACGACACAACCATTTCATGCTACCTCAAGTTCTGTGGAAAAACATCATAAAGCCCCAAATCAAAGAAGTGGGACATCATTCCTCTCAGTGCGTTCTACTAAGAAGATACAAATAAAAACCCAAGACATGTCATTTCTCTTTTAATAAATCAACTATACAAATTAAGAACAATGCTTCCAAAGCGATGCAGTTGTCCTCAAAGGTAAAATAATACATGCTCAATTTGTGTGATTTGTTACAGCAAGCACACCTCTTGCACATCTAAAGAAATATAAATCCGGTGATAACTATGAAATTTCCATAGTCCCATGATTATCCAATGCTAATGCAGTAAGTTACCGGCCATATAATGAACCACAAAAACAATGTTATCTGACTTCAGAACTTCGTCATCAGCATCTGTTTATTCTTGTTTGATCTGTCATTTTTTTTTCTTTTGATTAGTTTGTTTGATCTTTCATATTATCTAAAGCCTTTCCTGTTTCGACCTATTAATGCAGTGATTCCATTCTTATGCATAAAAAAAGGGCTCATAAATTTCCAGATTGATTTAGTTTACATAAAATTAGATTGTGAACCCACCAAGAGAAGTCCATCAATTGAGACGTGAATGTCTATTCACGCTTACCCATATTTTATGCCCGTATACTCATTGTGACTCTAGAAATAAAGACAGAAGCAGGCTTCAAAACAATATTTTTTTAACATTAAAAGGAAAGCTTAATTAAAGGCGCCAAGGAAGTGCCACCCCATGTACAAAAGGCTCATCTACAAATCAAAAAATTTATGAACCCCACAATTTGATATTCATTTACAAAGTGTCTAGTATTAAACCAAAAATCTAAGGTCTAATCATCTACACTTAACACACTCAAAGATAACTCTCGACTCCAAGAATGATCTTCTATTCCTCTCACCCAAACTAGCCAAAAGATCCCTTAAGAACAAGATTAACTTCCATTTATTTCAAAAACAGTCATATAACTTTGGATGTCAAAGTCATATTTTTTTTATTCCACCAGTGAAAAAATATTACAGAGAAGAAAGTGTTTGACAACATGAAGAAAGATATCAATTTTATCAGAATATTAAAAACATAAAAATTTCTTATTTATGCTACCACAAGAGTTTGAAAAAAAAAACAATTGCATTGTATAGATGGTACTTACATAGATGACCATTCAGAAAAGGATCCAAAAAAGTCAGACATTAAAAGATGAAAAGCAATGACCAAAAAAGAAACAACCATTACCTTGTTCAAATAATTCATTTGGGTAATCACACAAGTAATTACAACTAAAGTGAAGGCCCACGTTTGGGGATAAACTAGCTGATTAGTTCCTGAAAATGTTAACTTCAATGCAATTCCAAGTGCTTTGACACTCATGACCTGTCAAAGGATAACTTTCAAATAAAAACACTGAAAAACAAAATAACATGGGATAAGCAAAAACAATAAAGAAGTTGGCAACTACCAAAGACCTTTACATACCGACAAAGAACCTACAAGTGAACAAACTCCAATGTAGAGCATTATGTGTGTCTGGCCATGCTGTGGAATAAAGTGGAAAATAAGTATAAAGACAGCTGTTATGACCACAGCTGCATAAAAGAGAAATGCTGCAAAAAAGGGAAAAAGGGAGAGGTCATTAAGCTCGTCTCTTGTGACTCAAGAAATCTAGAGCGTAAACAATAAATAAAATATGTTAGGAATGATATTATGGAATACCAGCACAAATTATTCAATGCGAAAATTATTACCTGGCTCTGTTGCAAGATCCCAAACTTCTTTCACAGATTCAATCTGACGTTCTTGAGGAGCATATAGAACAATTATTGTAGAGCCCACAACACAAAGAATGCAACCAAGAATTCCAAAAGTATGTAGCTTCTCCCGTAAAATGATATATGCAAGTGCAGCACTGCAAGATAACATGATAATCAGCACTTTAACAACAAAAATCAAACTTAAACTTTGAGTTACTTCTAATCATGCCTGATGATGATGCTAAGAGCACCAAGAGGAGTGACCAGTATAGCAGGTGCGAATGCATAAGCTGCAAAATTAGCAATTTCACCAACAATCACTGTTGAAAAGGCGATTGCCCATCAGAATTCATACTCTTTTCACTAAAATCAACTTTAAGCAACTGAAACCAATGATATCATTAAATTTCTAAAATATAAGAGGAAAAGAAAAAAGAAGAATTCTCCTGTAGATTCGTGCTGTCTCATGAGTCAAATGTAGAAGGGTTAAGAGAGAGTTTAGGTTCTAACAATAAATGGTAGAATATCTACATGACCCAAAAAAGAACAAAAAAAATATTGACAGAACATCATAATCTTGTCTCCTGGAGAAGAAAAAATAATGAAGTAAATTATGCCTCCTATAATAAAATTGCAAAAACAGATATCAGTATATCACAATGATATCTTGGACGTTAATTCAAAACCAATGGTTAGCAAAATTTTATTCGTTAAAGTAAATTTAGCAAATCAAGGACTTTACAATACTCATATTTTCTTATATGTTAACAGAATAAGACAGCCTCTACATCATGCAACAGCATGCACACAAAAAAAAACACACTTGAGGTGGATTGTATTAAGTAGTGACATTCCGATACATTCCACAATTTGCACGCACATCATCTCAAAGTAACAACATAGAACAAAGTTCGAGTCAGGATCAAATCAAATGACCTCTCACAAACGTTGACAAGAAAACAACAAATTTGAACCAGACATTGCAACTTTAGAGTGATTAGAAGATCTGAATTCATATATTCTCCAAGGGATTCAAAATGAATTTTTTTCTAAGTTTGAAGCAAGCTGTGGTGCAACCGGAATAAAAATAAAGGAATATCTATTAAGTCTATTTCCATCTTTAAGCAATATCTCTTCTGGCATTATCAATGGGGAATAGGAAACTGAGGAAGTAGAGATTCATAAATCCTCTTCAATATCCCCATTAAGCACCTTTGACCACCCCCCCTCCAATTACCCAAGTTCAACTTTATCCTCATGATTGCCTACCCAATGCTACAGAATCTGAAATGGCACCTCCCAAGATCAAGGAACTTGGGTGACGGCCAGAGGGTGCAAAGTATGTATCAACTTGTACCAAGCATGTATCAACTTGTACCGGTAATAATATGTGGAAATGTTAAGCTTCACAGTGTTTTGCCCATGGTCATGCTTAGAATGAAGCAATCAAGTGCAAAGCAAACTGCTATTATAATAGGTAATAGCATATCACAACCTACTTCCATCATAGATCTGCTAATTAATACACTATCAAAGAGAAATCAAATCATATTGAGTTAGTAATCACTGAACAAAATATTCATAATAAACTTACTAGTTATCATGCCCACCCACCAGAGCGGCTCAAATAAGTAAGAATATCCTCCAACTCCTGTGAAAATATCAATGAACGCAATTGCAGTGAAACTCTGTTACACATGATGGTAACACAAATAAATTATAAAGCATGCAAGGTTAAGCAAGCAATCAAACACATTACATGTATCAGAATAAATGCACATGATAGTAACACAAATAAATTATAAAGCGTGCAAGGTTAAGCCAGCAATCAAACATAGTATATGTATCAGAATAAATGCTGCAGATGATAGAGACAGATACAAGGTAACTTCCCTGACAAAAGTAGTGATCATTTAAACACATTTCAAAACCACAAAAGCAGAAAACTTATATTCACAGATATCATCACACATGCACAAGGTAAAAGTAAATGAGTAACAATCTAGAACCAATAATCATATCGAGTTGATTCGTCTGAAAGCTTGTGTGAGCAAGAGATTTCAGTATTTTCATCACATGATGGCAAAAACTTATCCACAGAATTTCCTAGGCCAAAATTAACCAGTAATTGATTTTTACAACATTTATAGTCATAGTCATCAATGATATTTACTCAATCCCAATATGCACACTCCCCTAAGACAATTTAAAGAACACAAATTTATAGCACAGAATTTCCTAGAACAAAATTAACCAGTAATTGATTTTTACAACATTTAAAGTTATAGTCATTAATGATATTTACTCAATCCCAATATACACACTCCACTAAGACAATTGTAAGAACAAAAATTTATAGAGACGCATTCCCTCCTTATATAATAGTATTAAGTTCCAACCCATCACAAAAAACTAATAGATTTGATAAACTTTTCTGGGACAAGTAAAAATCATTTAAGTAATGAGAAAAAAGGAACTTCCCTAATCTTTCTGTTACCCAAAAACCAAATCAATGAAAAACATCACAAATATGTCATTTGACTCGAAAGATGAAATCATCTCTAATCACATAGGTTGAATTCATCATAGACACAGAACAAATACCCACCACAATGAGCAACGCGAAAAATGAAAGCAATACTTGAACTTATGATGACTACACTTCAACACCAGATCACATGGAGTTAACTTAAAGAACACTTTTAAACAAGTGGATCGATCTCCCCTCAACTTCGCTAATCTACTCAAATAGTAGAATATAACCAACAGAAAAATGAGCTGAGTTTCACCACACAAACTCAACTCATTCTCCATTTTCACCTTATCCATCTTAAACCCAAATCAGAAAATCACAATAATATATCGTAATTTTTTATGAAAAACACAATCTTTGACAACAACAGCAAATTCACAACAAAATAACTCCAAATTTAGCCACTGAATTTCTCTGCATACGTAGCCATAACAGTGAAAGACTGACAAAACACATCAAATTTTCAAGATTATAAAAGAAACCCAAATTTAAGCGAAATTCTACACCTGCTCTAACACCAGAAGCAGCAGCCTTTTTGAGGCCTTTCTTCTTCACAATGAAGCTTGCACCAATAAAGAAACTCGACGAAAGAGCCAAAATCAAGCCCTTGATGTTATCAGAGGACATGCCCTTGTACGAGTCTCGCAAGCTCTGAATCGTCATTTCTCACAAAAAAAAACGTAATTACCACCACAGCTGACACTATCATAAGGTGCACTGATTCTCAGCTCGACTGAAACTAGGACTGAGTCAGAAACCGAGTATAATGTATCTTTGTAGAGAGAAATACTTGACTGAAGAAAGTAACAAAAGCCCTTGGCTTTTCCTGCAGAGTTTATTGTCTAAAGTGTATAACTATGATCCATACACAATCTTGACTCGGTTTCAAGCCAGAGCGAGTCACAAGAACGAGTAGATGGATCTCAAATGGAGAGAGATTTGTATGCAGGTGAGTTTTTGATATCACTCGTCAGTACATAAACATCAAAATCGTACCAATAATTGACTCGGTGTGGACTCGGACGGAGTGGCAGGGACGAGTGGGTCTTCAGGATAGAGGGATTGGGAGATTTAGATGGAGAATTGAAGATTTTATCGGCGCTTAAATTAAAAAGAGCGAGAGAGTTTTGGTGAAAACAGCTGTGGGGTTTCTTAGATCGGAAGATATAACTTTTTCCAGTTGTTTTACCAAAATGAGGACTCTTCTCCGACTTGCGGTTGATGAATGCTACACTCGATCTTTGGTTTTTTTACTGCGACAACTCATCGTCCATTTTCGTTATTTTCCATTTTGTTAGATATTATTCATCTTTTATGATTCAAAAATTTGTTTTCATTTGATCTTGTTTTTTCTTTTAAGTTAAGCAAATAAAACATATAGAATTAAAAAAAGGATCTAGCATTACTATTATTTTATTAACATATATGGAAGAAAGCAACTAAATGGCATTTTGAGAGTCCGTAAAAGTAAAACCAACACTGTCCTAATGGTCATAAGCTGTCTGATCTATGGACATAGCCCATACTAGAATAGCCACAGACACTCTCCGTCATATCTAAAACCAACAACTCCAATCTCCGCTTTCTGCTCCTGGTAAGCGAAGCCCCCCATCCACACAAAACAAAAGAACCTCATCCCATTGCGGCACAAAATCTACTTGCCCAGATAACCTCAAATTTGTGGAAGTAACATAAAGGTACAAAGTAGAACAAGACTCGTTAGATACTTAGATCACACACTATTAAAAACTGGTGGAAGTAAGCAAAGAGAGCATGGCATCGTGCTTTGAAGAGGCCTCTTAATTGCTCCTCCATCAAAGACAAATCCCATATGGATACAGTAAGAGGTAACCTCCCAAAACAGACATCATTTCTATACTTCCAAAATGACCAAAGGACCCCCACCAACTGAATAAGAATGAAATCAAAATGTTGCTTATCTTTCTTAAAATAATCCAATATTCATGTAAACCGATTTTTCATTTCCTCATAGAAGTATGCACATTTTATTTCATTTTTAGTTTTAGTTTACATAGCATGTCGTTTATAAGAAATTTGCTATTATATATTGACGTCGTTTAAAATCCCCTAATCTTAAAGAGAAAAGCAATTTTTTTTCTTAAGAAGAAGTTGGCAACCCCTAATGGTAAAAACTCGATGACATTGATGTTGGTAAAATTTCACCATCCAATAAAAGCTAATATATGACAGCCCTAATGGTAAAAGGATAATTCGACATTGTGGGCACATATTCCACAGTTAAATGAAGTGTGGCAATCATGGAAGGGCAAAGGGAAACTTCGCCCTTAAACCTTGATTGAAATAGAAAATTTGAATTCCTACCAAAGCGTTAATGCAGAGATTAAAATCGATTTTGTTTCCTAATTGGAATCTGATATAAAAGGGACCTCTCAAATTGCCATACATATCTCATTCTCACCATCTCTTTTAACTTAGACATCTATCCTCCGGAAAACAATACTTCGGTCGATTTTTCACCTTTTCAAGTTTTGGTGCGCCCAGCACTTCGTGAGCTCATCAATGCAAATTTTTACATAAAAAATTGGCACTCACTATAGGAAACGACATAAAAGAAAATTTATCTAACCAATCCGCCAAAGAAACTGCCTCTAGTCAAAAGCGTCATCCAGGCGAACAGCTGTGCCAATTACCATAATCTTTTGGATCTTTCTGATCTGCCTCTACCACTCCTCGAAGATGATAACAGAGAATTTCAATGACTCTGTGACGGACGCTAAGCAGGCCATGCATCCATAACCCATTCGATTTCAATCAATAACCCTTGTTGTAGGGAACAAAGTTGAGGTCGGAGCCCCAATCGATCAGGTCAAATTCGATGTCCTCAAGAGAAAATTAGATAACTTGATCGCATTGCCTAAGAACCTCATACCTGAGCTGAACGGAAAAATTGAAGGAAAAGGTCGAAGCTAAGGAGAAATTTTCGCAAGACAAGGTGAAGAAAAGAGAATCAAAGCTTTGGTCGTGAACCTAGAGAGAATCATGCAACCTGAGCCAATGAAAGAGGCCATCAAAGTTTCATCCGACAATAAAATACATGGATAGTGGATCTCAACATATCGAAGAAGTTCTCGACTTGACACTAAAGATACTGGGTCAGTCTTTAACTCTCGTACTAAAAAGAGTCAACGTTATTAAGAGAAATAAAAAATCAATTGTAAGATACGAGAAATAAGCGAGCATCTTGGAATAGCCTGAAAAGGAAAAGGTATTGATTTCCTAGAAGAACTCTAACTCCAAGACTCATTCACCGAGAGCATCATGAGCAAGCTACTACCCCCTCATTTTAAGATGTCAATCATAAAGACATATGATGGAAAGACCGACTCGATAAACCATTTTGAGACGTACAAGTCCCCCATGCTCCTCCAGTAGCACATCGACCCCATCATATATCGGGCTTTCCTCATAACTCTGAAGGGAAAGGCTAAAACTGGTTCTCGAAACTATAGCCTCTGTATTTATCGGTTCGTTCAACCAACTTAGCACTAACTTCATCGCACACTTTTTTTTAGTAGCAACATTCGAAAAAGAGTAGTTAGAGTTTACTCAACATCATACAGCCCCGTGGGAAGAAGTTACGAGACTAAATCGGTGGCTTCAATGCTCAAGCTCTCCAAGACTAAAGTCATAGTGATGACCTTTACTAACATCATCAAGCCTCAAACTTCAACCATAATCTTTCAAGGAACCTTTTTCGTGTAATGCTTGCGTTGTTAGCTCAGTTAGATGAATTTATTATGGTTGAAGAATATCAGTTGTTTCGAATAGAGAGAGAGGAGGAGGATTGGGCTGATAAGAAGAGAAAGGACCCGAAGGGGTCAAATTCAAAGAATGACCAAAGAAAGAGACCTCAGCCCAATGATGGGAGGTTGGAAAGACCAAAAGGACCTTGCCAGGGATTTAAGAGTTATACTCCTCTCAATAACTCGAGGGGAAACCTTTTAATAGAGGTTGCAAACCATGACATCGTTTGTTGGCTGACAGTTAGAACTGGTGCTAACAAAAGACAAATCCCTATATTGTCACTTCTACCTTGACCATGGTCACAACACTAATGAATGTAAGCATATCAAGAAAGAGATTGAGAGTTTAATACAAAGAATACATGTGGGATACGAGATGGTACCGTGTGTTCAATGCTCATATTGATATGAGCATATTGTAAGGGAAAACCGAAGGAAAAATTCGAAGGGACATAACTTCTCCTCAATGTATTATCCAAAAAGGTGACGAGGGGTGTGCAACCTTCACAAGGCCGTTGGCGGATAATTACATCAAGGAGTCGCCACTTGGTTTTTTAAGGACTAAGAAACCTACAATAGCTAGTCAATTGAGGGTCGAGATTCATGGGTCCAAAAATTGGGTACGCGATAAAGTGTTCACAAGTGAGTGTTTTACCAATGCCTAGATCTTGAGGGACTTAGCCCTTACTCTTGCATTTTAAATTGATTTTTTTTTTATGTTTGTTAATCAATAATTAATTATTTTTTGTTATTTAAGTGATCAAGCAAGAACACAATGAATATGGGAGGACACACAAGATATGATCATGCAATAGCAAAAATAAACCATCTATAGCAATTAAAGTGCGGAAAAACTAAATGCGATTACATTGAAAATTGCAGAAAATAAGAAGTGTCTAACTTCGACTTACATCCCCAAAAATAAATAAAAAATCTCCTAACCATGGCATTATATCTCCAAAATGAACTTAAATAAAAATTGACTAACCACAACGTTACAAACCCAAACAAAATTGCATAAACTTAAATAAGAGTAGTAAATAAAGTAAATCATCCACGATTGCATATAATTAATACATTCATACATAACAAGTATTAAAAGATATAAAGTGATTGCATTCATCCATCCATGAACAATAAATAAATAAGGACAACAACTATAAATCTCAATAAATCATCTCAATTAGATAAACAACATCCAAAGCATGAATTCAAATAGGCATGATAGAGCAAGGACATGATAACTTAAATTGTACTAGCAAATAACCATATAAATTATCATCCAAACAACTATGCTATATGATTCAAAAGAAAAATAGTAACTAATCCATGTTAATTAAAGATCAAAGTCGCATGAAAGCATGGTAAAGACAAACATAAACACATTGGAGCAAACATGGCATCATGTGGGATCATATAATCGTCGTTGATCATGAAATTGATCATTCAAAAAAATAAGCATGTGAATCATCTCAAAACAGAAAATTTCTTCATTCAAGAACATGTAAAAAGGAATCAAGACATACAAAGACATTGGAACATTGAAGAGAACATAAACTAAAAATAATAATTAAAATAGCATGTAAACATGGATAAAGATAAAAACCAAAGACTTAAATATGTTTAAATCATCATACTAATCCTAGAACGCAATCATAATAATTTGATAATCAACCAAAGAAAAAAAAAAACATGTGAAAGCATCTAATCAAGCATAGACTTAGATTTAAATCAAGGAACAATATCAATGCATGATAAATCAATGATCATATAATCATGGAGTTTCTAGATGTCATATGAATCATAGAAACATGATGAAATTCATGCAAACATACCAAAGGAAACAAATCAAAAATGAAACAATCAAAAAGGGAAAAAGTGTAACGACTCATCCCGGGTTAGCCACTCCCGAGACGGTGTCGTCACATTTCGAAATCCCAGCATGACACATATAAGTAACAATATATAAAAAATAAAAAAACAAACATACACCAACTGAATGTGTGTGTGTGTGTGTGGGGGGGGGGGGGGAGAGTTACATTATTAAAATTTCAACTGAAATAATATATACAACATATAATACATGGATATTTAAATTTTTTTCCATTAGTCTGAAGATGTGGACCACGTGGCTTACAAAAAATGATTAAGTTTGAATCTCAGCTCACAATTCTATCTGTTCTGCCCGCTACCTGAAATTATTTAACAATGAAGAGTGAGCTTCACAAGTTCAGTGAATTAAATTTACTAGAAGTACTCGATTATATACTTCCAGTCACATCTTATAATTCAATCATTTCTGATTCACCAATATAAATCATCTATTTCTTCACAGATAATCATTCAATCTTTCAAATAATCTTCTCATATTCATTCATCTATTATCTCATATAGATTAATAATAACATCCTATTATAATTTCAACCATTTATCAATCTCATCATAAATTAATCATCAAACATATTAATTTTTCTTCTCATATATTTAATCATCTTGAGATTTTCAATTTAACACCATTATTTACCTCGTTATGAGTTCACAGCATATAATCAATTTATCAAATCAATTTTTATCATATCTTACAGTCATATTTCTTTCTCATCATATTTGTCTCTCTGTGAGACTCATTTGTCTATCAATCATATCACAATCAAGACTGATGCTTTAGCATAAAAATCAATAATTAAAAAATATACAATGCATGAATTTAAATTTTCTTTCTCTTTTTCTCATCAGATCATTTCATATTATCATATGGGAACGTCTTCCCACATGTTGACATGTTTCAGCTAGACCGACTACCTTCCTGGTTCTTTTATTTTCATCTAGATCGGTTGTCTTCCCGGTTATTTTATTTTCAGTTAGACTAGCTGTCTTTCCTATTCTTTTATTTTCAGTTAGACCGTCTGCCTTCCCGGTTCTTTTATTTTCAACTAGACCGACTGCCTGCTCGATTCTTTTATTTTCAGCTAGACCAACTGCTTTCCTAGTTTTTTTAATTTCAGCTAAACCGGCTGTCTTCTCGACCTTCTTATTTTTAGCTAGACCGGCT
The DNA here is from genome assembly GCA_023935145.1 of Bretschneidera sinensis. NCBI lineage: Eukaryota > Viridiplantae > Streptophyta > Magnoliopsida > Brassicales > Akaniaceae > Bretschneidera > Bretschneidera sinensis. The sequence continues at coordinate 105,072,538 of CM043698.1, read as the reverse complement.
GCCTTCCCGATCTTTTATTTCATTCATATGAGCAATAATATGAAAACAAATAGACCAGCTGTTTTCCTAGTCTTTTATTTTATGTATATGAGTAATAATATGAAAACAAGCATACATTCAAGCATTCAATTTAGCTATCCAGCTCTTCCTCAAAATTATTATTTTTATCATATTCATTAAATTATTTCCTCATATATCATATCAACTTTTCAATCATATTTTTTTTAATATAACTTTTCAACACATTTTTCATTTATTCATATAATTAATATTTGACATATTATTAAATCCATAATCAATCAACCAAATTAATTACCATATATAACAGAAAATATTTCATTAAATTATTGTAATTCACCCATATATTCAAATATCATAATTCTATATTTTTATTAGTTTCGATTACTAAAAGTAAATCTAACTCACCACGTGGCACTTAAAACTACCCGTGGATCACCTCATTGCATTTCCTACTCCTTTCAGCAATTTTACTCGATTACTGATCGTCAACACTTAACATAATATTTATATTAAAATTTCTAATTTATTCTTCAATTCTTCCATAATTCATACCCTTTAAATTTCTACATCCAATTCCGGGTAATTTCATGTATGCATAATTTCAAAAATAAAATACACATTATTACCTTTTGTTTTTCTCAAAGCTTTTCTCAAATCTCTTTAAAATTCTCATGTAAACTTCTTCAAAAGTTCAATCTTTCAACCTTTCTTTGAGTCTCAGGTGTTTAAAGAAATAGAGTAATTTGAATTGAAGAAAGAAGGAAACCAAACAGGATTTGGTAAAAAAAATCCAAACAAAACAAAAATTACATTTTTATATCAACCCTCCCCCCTCTACCCCCCCCCCCCCCCCCCCGGTTCTCCACTTTTCCCTCTTTGTTGTCTTGCATGCATTATGCGTGCAACACCTAGGCGTCCATTGTTGTCCCTTTTTTTTCTTTTTCTTTCTTTGTAATTACAACAGCTACACGTCTTTTTTTCAAAAGAATTATTTTATTCAATAATAAATCTTTCATGTATATAATATTTTAATTCCATATTATATTTATCAAATTACTTCTTTACCCTTACTTTAAGAAGACAGATATTACAATTCTACCCACCTTCTAAAAATTTCGTCCCTGAAATTTTTTTACCTAACTCATGAAAAAGTTGGGGGTATTCTTTCCTCATTCTTACCTCATGCTTTCAAGTAATTTCTTCAACATTTTTGTTCTGCCATAATACTTGAATCAAAGAAATAACTTTATTACGCAAGACTTGTTCCTTTCGGTCAAGAATTTTGACTGGTACTTGTATAAATGTCAAATCTTCCTGAAGTTCTACAGTCTGATTCAGAATACTATAGGATTCATCATGTAAACACTTTCTCAAAAGTGAAACATGAAACACATTATTTAATGGCTTTAACTCTAGAGGCAAATCCAATCTGTATGCTATTGGTCCAACTCTTTCAATTACCTTATACAGCCCCACAAATCTCGGGCTCAACTTTCTTTTCTTTTTTGACCCTCAACACACCTTTCCATGGAGATATTTTCAAATACACCTAATCACCTACTTGAAACTCAAGAGGTATTCTTCTATTATTAGAATAGCTATTTGGTCTACTTTGTACTAATTTAAGGTTCTCTCTAACCAATTTGATCTTCTCAATTGTTAACTCAATAATTTATTGACCAAATATATTTCTCTTTCCCACTTCTTCCCAACATATAGGAGTTTTATACCTCCTACCATACAATGCCTCAAACGGTGCTATTCTAATACTAGATTGATGTTGATTATTATAAGTAAGTTCAATCAAGGGCAAGTAAGCATCCCAACTCACTGAGAAATTCATCATATTTGCCTTCAACATATCTTTTAGTACTCTAATAATCTTTTCTGTCTGCTTATCTATTTAAGGATAAAAAGTTGTACTAAACTACAACTGTCTACACATGGCTTTCTAAAAGCCTATCATAATCTAAATATAAATCTAGAATTTCTATTTGATACTATGCTCATAGGTAGCCCATGCAACCTTACTATCTTAGCTACATATAGTTCAGGTAACTTTTCAAGACTCCAAGTAGTATTAATAGGAAGAAAATGAGATGATTTAGATAATCTATCTGCAATCACCCACACAACATTAAAGCCTTTCTGGGTACAAGAAAATCCAGAAACAAAATCCATACTCACATTCTTTCATGGATATTCAGTCACTGGAAAAGGCTATAATAAGCTTGTCGGATGTCTATTTTTATAATTCACTTACTAACAAATTAAACATCTAAAAATGTACTAAGCTTCATCCTTTTTCAATCCTGACCATCATAAATTCTATACCAATCCCCTATACATTTTATTGTTTCCCCGGTGTATTGAATATATTGAATTACGTGCTTCTATCAATATCTCATTTCTCATCTAAACATCATTAGGAACGCAAATTCTATGTCTCAATACCAACAGACCATCTTCTCTGATTCTGAACTCAGTCTGTTTTCCACTCAGTAAGTCCTACTTAATCTTCTCTATCCCCTCATCTTTACCTTGCATCTCTAACAGGCGTTCTACTATGGATGATTCTGTAACCATATTTGCTAACAATAATCATCTATCACTGATATTCAACTTTTGTCTCATCTCTCTCAACTTTATCATCAATTTCACATCATAACTTTCTATAGTAGCTAACCTTCTTGTAGAGTTTTTACTCAATGCATCAGTTACCACATTTGCCTTCGTTGGATGATAGTGAATTGTACAATCATAGTCACTAATCAACTTCATCCACCATCTTTGCCTCAAATTCAACTTTCTCTGGGTTGGTAAGTATGTCAAACTCTTATGTTCAGTAAATATCTCACAAGTGGTTCCATATAGATGATGTCTCCAAATCTATAAAGCAAACACTATGGTAGCCAACTCTACGTCATGGGTAATGTAATTTCTCTCATGATTCCTCAATTGTCTAGAAGTATATGCCATTATCTTCCCATGTTGCATCAACATACATCCCAACTCTTGATGGGATGCATCACTATACACCACAAATCCTTCGTCACCAGAAGGAAGCACCAATACTGGAGCTGTAGTCAATTTCTCTTTTAGTAATTGGAAACTTTTCTCACACTCCCCAGATCATACAAATCTCACCTCTTTCCTGGTCAATCTAGTCAATAGTACTGCAATAATAGAAAAATTCTAAATGAATCTTCTATAATAACCAGCTAACCCCAAGAAGGTTCTAATCTCAATAACATTAGTTAGTCTCTTCCAACTCAACATTGTCTCTACCTTTTGTGGATCAACTGTTATACCATCTCCAGATATTACGTGCCCCAAGAAAGTTACTTCATTCAAACACAACTCACATTTAGAAAATTTTTCATACAATCTCTCTCTCCTCAAAATCTCCAACACAGTCTCTAAGTTTTCATATGTTCTTCCTCATTTTTAGAATACACCAAAATGGCATCAATAAATATAACCACAAATTTGTCAAGAAATAGTTTAAACACCCTATTAATCAAATCCATGAATGTTGCTAGAGCCTATTTCAACCCAAATGGCATCACAAGAAACTCATGGTGATCATAACGTGCCCTAAAAGCAGTCTTAGGCACATTTCCATCATTTACCTTCAACTAATGATAACCTGACCTCAGGTATATCTTAGAAAATACCATTGCTCTCTATAACTGGTCAAATAAATTGTCTATCATGGGCAAAAAATATTTGTTCTTGTGATCCTATATGGCTGTTTGTAGTCTATACGTAACATAATCATTCTATCTTTCTTCTTAACAAACAATATAGGGGCTCCCCATGGTAACACTCTTGGTTGAATAAATTGTTTATCTAACAACTCTTGAAGCTGAACTTTCAGCTCTCTCAACTCAGCGGGTGCCATTCTGTAACAAACTATCCCGGGTTGGCCACCCCTGAGATAGTGTGGTCACATTTTGAAAATCTCAGCACGACACATATATGCAACAATAAAAATACTATTTGCAATTGTTTACATCGATCATCAACCCTTAATAGGAGAGATACATCATTTAAATCTCAACTTAAACATTTTATACAACATAATATGCATGAACATTTACATATAATTTTTTTTTGTTTTCTCATTAGTCTGAGGATGTGGACCAAGTGGCTTACAAATAATGACTCCGTTTGAATCTCAGCTCACCAACTATCTGTCATGCCTACTGCCTGAAATCATTTAACATTGAGAGATGAGCTTCACAACCTCGGTGAATTAAATTTACTAGAAGTATTCAATTTATATAAATAGTCTTTTAATATTCAATCATTTATATCTCATATAATTTGATAATAGCATTCTATTATCACTACTTATATCATAACCCCTATTCTCTATCAATCTCTTCTTCTTATATCTTTATTCACCTTGAGACCATCAATTAATCTCATAATTACCTCGTTATGAGGTTCACAACATATAGTCTATCACTCATATAGTTCTTATCATATCATACTTTCATATTTCTTTCCCACCGTATCTGTATCTCTGTGAGACTCATTCATTTATCAATAATTTTAAAATCAAGAACAACATTTTAATATTTCAGTAATAAGATTAATATTTAAAACAGATGCAATGCATGAATTATTAATTGAGAGCGTCTTCCCACATGTCGACATGTTTTTATCTTAGATCGATTGTCTTCTCGGTTCTTTTATCACCAGCATATACCGGCTGTCACGGTTTTCATTTTTCACCAGCATATACCGGTTGTCACTGTTTTTATTTATTAGCAGCATATACTGGCTGTCATGGTTTTCATTTCTCACCAACATATACCAACTGTCACGGTTTTCATTTCTCACCAGCATATACCGGCTATCACAGTTTTCATTTCTCACCAACATATACTGGCTATCACGGTTTCATTTATCACTAGCATATACTGGTTGTCACGGTTTTTCATTTCATGTATATGCATATGAACAATGATATGAAATATGCATATGCACAATAATATAAAAACACACATGTATTCATACATTTAAATTAGTTATAATGTTTCTTCTCAAATCATTATTTGATCAATTTCACTAATTTCTTCTCCTCGTATATCATATCAACTCATAGCTCGTCAAGAATTTCACTTATCACCGTTATTATTAAATCGACTCATTATTCCAATAATATTATTTCTCATATTATAATTCCCTACACATCACTTATTCCTATCATACCTATCAACCAACTTTCATCTATCACCAAATCATAAGTTAATAATATATTCAAATATTATCATTATATATTTCATATTTATCTTGATTACTTAAAGTAAATCTAACTCACCATGTAGCACTTAGAGCTACCTGTGGATCACCTCCTTGCCTTTCTTGCTCCTTTCCTTTCTGTCTAGAATTTTGACCGGTACTTGCATAAAAGTCAAATCTTCCTGAAGTTTTATCGCCTGATTCGAGATACTGTGGGATTCATCATGTAAGTACTTTCTCAAAAGTGACACATGAAACACATTATGTAATTTCTTTAACTCTAGGGGAAAATCCAATCGATATGCTACTGGTCCAACTCTCTCAATCATCTCATATGGCTCCACAAAATTCCCTTCTTTTTAAACCTCAACACACCATTCCACGGAGATATCTTAAAAAATACGCAATTACCAACTTGAAACTCTAGAGGTCGTCTTTTATTATCAGCATATCCCTTCTATTTGTTATGTGCTGCTCTAAGGTTCTCTCTAACCAGTTTGATCCTCTCAGTAGTCAAATCTATCATTTCTCGACCAAATATCTTTCTTTCTCCAACTTTTTCCCAGCATACTGAAGTTCTACACCTCCTACCATATAAAGCCTCAAATGGTACCATCCCAATACTAGTTTGATATTGATTATTATATACAAATTTGATCAAAGGAAAATAAGCATCCCAACTCACTGAGAACCTCAATTCACTTGCCCTCAACATATCTTCTAGTATTATGATGATTCTCTTTGTCTGCCCATCAGTTTGTGGATGAAAAGCTATACTAAACTACAATTGCGTAGCCATAGCTTCTTGGAAACCCCTCCAAAATCTAGAAGTGAATCTAGAATCTCTGTCTGATATAATGCTCAAAGGTACTCATGTAATCTTACAATCTCCACTACATACAATTCAGCCAACTTTTCAGGACTCCAAGTAGTTTTAATAGAAATGAAATATGAAGACTTAGAAAGTCTATCTACTATAACCCACACAGCGTCATGATCTCTTTGGGTACAAGGAAAACCAGTGACAAAATTCATGCTCACATTCTCCCACGACCACTCAGGTATTGGAAGAGGTTGTAATAAACCTACTGGATGTTTATTTTCGGACTTCACTTGTTGAAAAGTCAAACATTTAGAAATATGTTTCGCTACATCCTTCTTCATCCCTGACCACCAATAATTCTGTTTCAACCCCCTGTACATGTTATTATTACCCGGGTGCATAGAATATACATAATTATGAGCCTCCCCTAGTATCTCATTTTTCATCTCCACATCATTAGGAACACAAACTCTATGCCCTAATACCACCATACCATCTTCTCTAATTCTAAACTCAGTCGGCTTCCCACTCAATATTTCCTGTCTGATCTTCTCTATCCCTTCATCTCTACCCTGCATCTGTAATAAATGATCAATAATAGAAGATTGTACCACCATATTTGGCATCAATACTCCTTTATCATTGTCACTCAACTACATCCTCATTTTTCTTAATTCTATCATCAAGCTAGTATTATGACTCCCAACAGCAGCTAATCTCCCTGTAGCATTTCTACTCAATGCATCAGCTACTACATTAGCCTTTCCTGGATGATAATGAATTGTATAGTCATAATCACTAATCAATTCCATCCACCTTCTTTGCCTCAAATTCAACTCTTTCTGGGTAGGTAAATGCGTCAAACTTTTATGATCAGTAAAAATTTCATAATTGGCTCAATCTATATGATGTCTCCAAATCTTCAAAGCGAAAACTATGGCAGCCAATTCTAAATCATGAGTCGGGTAATTCCTTTCATGGTTCTTCAATTGCCTAGATGCATAAGCTATAACTCTTCCATGTTGCATCAACACACATCCCAACCCCTAATGTGACACATCACTATATACCACAAATCCTTCATCACCAGAAGGAAGCACTAATATCAAGGCAGTAGTCAATTTTTCTTTCAACAGCTGGAAACTCCTCTTACATTCTTCTGACCACCTAAACTTCACTTCTTTCCTGATTAATCTAGACAATGGTCCAGCAATCATAGAATTTTTTTGGATAAACCTCCTATAATAACCAGTCAACCCCAAAAAGCTTCTGATTTCAGTTATACTAGTGGGTCTTTCCCAATTCAACACTGCATCTACTTCTTGTAGGTCAACTGCTATTCCCTCTCCCGACACAACATGCCCCAAGAAAGATATTTTACTAAACCAAAACTCACACTTAGAGAACTTTGCATATAATTTCTCTTTCCTCAGAATTTCCAACACTATCTCTAAATGTTGCATATGCTCCTTTTCATTCTTGGACTATACCAAATATAATCAATAAATACAATCACAAATCTATCCAAGAATGGTTTAAACACTCGATTCATTAGATCCATAAATGCTGCAGGAGCATTAGTCAACCCAAATGGCATCACAAGGAATCATGATGGCCATAACGTGTCCTAAAAGCAGTCTTAGGCACGTCCCCTTCCTTTATCCTCAATTGATGATAACCCGATCTCATATCTATTTTAGAAAACATCCTAACTCTCTATAACTGCTTGAATAAATCATCTATCCTGAGAAAAAAGATATTTATTCTTGATGGTGATCTTATTCAACTTTCTGTAATCAATATACAACCTCATTGTCCCTTCATTCTTTTTGACAAACACTACGGTGGCTCCCCAAGGTGACATACTAGGTCAAATAAACCGTTTATCTAGCAATTCCTTAAGATGAACTTTCAACTCTCTCAATTTAGCTGGTGCTATTCTATAAGATGTTATAGATATGGGTGTTGATCCCAGAATCACCTCAATAGAAAACTCAATCTTTCTATTGGGTGGCAAACCAGACAACTCCTCCGGGAATATGTCAGAAAAATCTTTCACAACTAAGATTTCATTTAACTTCCTAATCTCCATACTAGAATCCACCACATATGCTAAATACCCCTCACAACCCTTCTTCAACCATTTACTAGCAGTCAAGGCAGAAATAAGACAGTTGGCAAGTATCTTACGTTCTCCCTAAAAATTAAACTCCTCTTGTCCGGGTATCTTAAACACCGCGTTCTTCCTAAAACAATCTACCCAAGCATGATATGCAAATATCCAATTTATCCCCATAATTAAATCAAAATATGTCATATCTAAAGGCAATAAATCAACTTCAAATTCTCTATCAGTCATATTAATCACACAACCTCGATAAATTATCCTAACAATAACCCTATCTCCAGTAAAAACCTCAACAATAATCGTATGCATCAAAGGACTAGCACTAGCATCAGCAGATTTCATATAAATACTATATGCAAAAGAATGGGTTACACCAGGATCAATCAATAATCTAGCAGGCCTACCAAGGATAGATATCATACCCATAACAACATTAGGAGTGGCTTGTGCATTCTATTGGGTCAATGCATAGACTCTGCTATCTCTGGACTGAAACTGACTACCACGTCCTCTCTCAGCTATTGATCATTTACCTCTACCTTGCACACTCCCTGATTTACCCCTTTCTCCACCGGTTTTCTCCCAACACTTTCAGCGCTACGTCAGCAGATTTTCCCACTGGACATTCTACATCAACATATCCTCCCTCACCACATACAAAGTATATCTACATAGGATAATTCTGAAATAGATACCACATCTAATTACATCTAAAGCAAACCCTTGGCTCTCGATCATACATCAAATTACCACTTCCCCTTGGTGACATACTTACTCCTCTACCATAACTCCCACTTCCTATAGCATATCTCCCGAATCTAGGGGTCCTACCTGTATTGCTTTGAGTTATAGAAGCAACAGATCCTGTTCGCCTTTGACTCTGTATTACAGTTCCTTGTGAAAAAGAACGCCCCTTCTAGGGTGGTCTCCTACCCTACACACTCATACTGCCACTACCTCTAAGTCCTTCAAATCTATACCTCTTTAGCCACTCTCTCCTACCTCTAAACTCTATCAAATCCTTCTCAATTTGTAATGCTTTATCCACTAGTATGGCATAATTCCCGATGCCCATATAAGAGAGTTTAGTTCGAATTTCATAGTGTAATCCGTCTAAAAATCTATTACATTTCCTCTCCTTTGTATTCACTAATTCAGGTAAAAACCTTGATAGGCCTATGAATCTATTATCATATTTAGCCATCGATAAATTACTCTGCCTTAGATGAATAAAATATCTCTCTTGTTGTGCCCGAAATATATCTGGAAAATAGTTTGCAAAGAACTCATCCTTAAACTTACTCCAAGTTAAAGGTTTTTTTACCTGTGTACTCACCCTAGGCAGGGTATCTTCCCACTATTGTGAAGCCTCACATTCTAGCATAAATGAAGCAAAAGCAACTTTCTGTCTATCTGTCACTAGTAAGACTGCAAAATATTTCTCAACATGTCTAATCCACTGCTAAACTTCCACAGGATTTATAGATCCTCTAAAAGACTAGGGTTTAAATTTAAGAAATCTCACAAAACAATTCCCATGCATCTCATGTACAAACACACCTTCTTCCTCATGAACCTTTTGTTTCACCACATCAGATTCTATTATACCCCTCTTATCTAACATCTTCTGCAAATTATCAATCATTTCTTCTGCTGCATTCATCCTCTCTATAGCACGATCAAAAGCTTCTCTCAATTTATCCCTCCTAATATCAGATTCTCTCCCAGCTCTACTAGTACCAACTGCACAAGCAACCTATTCCTTTGCAGTAACCACAGATTGAACCTCCCTCTCTACTTCAGCTCTTCTAAATATTAGGGGTCTACCACATCCCCTCTGATTCAGAACTCTACCTCTAGCTCTAGCACGTCCACGTGTCATCCTCAGACTCTATATTAAAATATAGTTTATTTAAATCTTCCACTTCTTTAAATTCCTATGCAGTCTACAGAATCATAAAACATAATGCCCTGATACCAAAATTATAACGACCCATCCCGGGTTGGCCACCCCCGAGATGGTGTTGTCACATTTTGAAAATCTCAGTACGACATATATATGCAATAATAAAACTACCATCTGCAATTGTTTACATCGATCCTCAACCCTTAGTAGGGGAGATACATCATTCAAATCTCAACTTAAACATTTCATACAACATAATATGCATGAATATTTACAAATAATTTTTTTTGTTTTCTCATTAGTTTGAGGATGTGGACCACATGGCTTATAGATAATGACTCCGTCTTAATCTCAGCTCACCAACTATCTGTTCTACCTGCTCCTTGAAATCATTTAACATTGAGAGATGAGCCTCATAAGCTCAGTGAATTAAATAGTCTTTTAATATTCAATCATTTATATCACATATAATTTGATAATAACATTCTATTATCACTACTCATATCATAACCTCAATTCTCTATCAATCTCTTCTTCTCATATATCTATTCACCATGAGACCACCAATTATATCTCATAATTACCTCATTATGAAGTTCACAGCATATAGTCTATAACTCAGATAGTTCTTATCATATCAACTTTCATATTTCTTTTCCATTGTATCTGTCTCTCTGTGAGACTCATTCATTTATCAATAATTTTACAATCAAGAACAACACTTTAACATTTTAGTAATAAAATCAATATTTAAAACAGATGTAATGCATGAATTATTAATTGAGAACGTCTTCGCACATGTCGACATTTTTTATCTTAGACTGGCTGCCTTCCTGGTTCTTTTATCACCGATATATATCGGCTGTCACTGTTTTCATTTCTCACTAACATATACAGGCTGTCACAGTTTCATTTCTCACTAGCATATATCGGCTGTCACGGTTTTCATTTCTCACCAGCATATACCGGCTATCACGGTTTTCATTTCTCACCAGCATATACCGGCTGTCACGGTTTTTCATTTATCACCAGCATATACTGGTTGTCACAGTTTTTCATTTCATGTATATGCATATGAACAATGATATGAAATATGCATATGCACAATAATATAAAAACACACATGTATTCATACATTCAAATTAGTTATCATGCTTATTCTCAAATCATTATTTGATCAATTTCACAAATTTCTTCTCCTTGTATATCATATCAAGTCATCATCCATAGCTCGTTAAGAATTTCACTTATCATCTTTATTATTAAATCGACTCATTATTCTAATAATATTATTTCTCATATAATAATTCCCTACACATCACTTATTCCTATCATACCTATCAACCAACTTTCTTCTATCACCAAATCATAAGTTAATAATATATTCAAATATTATCATTATATATTTCATATTTATCTTGATTACTTAAAGTAAATATAACTCACCACGTAGCACTTAGAGCCACCCTTGGATCACCTCCTTGCCTTTCTTACTCCTTTCAACAATTTCCCTCTGTTAATGATCGTTAACACTTGACATAATATTTATATTTAAATTTTTAATTAATTCTTCAATTCCTCCATAATTCACACCTTTTGAAAATTCCTATATTGAATTACGGAATTTTATGTATGCTAAATTTCAAAAATAAACTTCACATTATTACTTTATGTTTTTCTTAAAGCTTCTCGTAACTCTCTATAAAATTCTCCCGTAAACTCCTTCAAAATTTTACTCTTTTAGCATTTCTTTCAGTCCCCAAGTGTTTAAACAAAGAGAGTAATTTTAATTGTAGTTGAAGAAAACCAAACAGGATTTGGTAAGTAATAAATGAAATAAACTAAAACTATATATATATATATAACAACACTCAGCACCCTATCCCCATTTGGTTGCCACGAACTGCAAGTGTTGTCTAATATGCAAATTGCATGTTAAACAGCCAACACATGTAGCCATGTGTTGGCTTTTTTTTTCTTTATGCTTTAAATGTGTCTGTTTTTTTATATAAAAAATAAATTTTTTCGCATATATACATATATATATATATATTAATTTAACTCCATGTCATATTTATTAAATTACTTCTTTAGGGTGATATAGATATTTGTGATGAACCTAGCATCACATCAATAGAGAATTTAATCTCCCTACTGGGAGGTAAACTAGACAACTCATCATGAAATACATCAGAAAAATCTTTCACTATTAAGATTTCTTCCAACTCTCTACTATCATTTCTAAAATCCACCACATATGCCAAATACCCTTCACCTCCTTTCCTTGACCATTTACTAGTAGTCAGAGCAAAATAAGATAGTTTGAGAGTAACTTACATTCTCCCTGAAACTAAATTTCTACTGTCCATATCCTAAACACTACATTCTTTCTGGAACAATCAACCCAGGCGTAATACGTCGACAACCAATTTATTCATTCCTAAAATCAAATGAAAATCTATCATATTTAAAGGTAATAAATCAACTTCAAATTCTCTATCACAGATACAAATCACACAACCCTTATAAACATTTATGATTATCACTCTATCTCTAATGGAAACTTCAACAATAATATTATGCATCAAATGACTAATACAAGCATCAATAGACTTCATAAATATATTGGATGCAAAAGAATAGGTTGCACTAAGATCAATCAATAATCTAGCATGTATATTAAGAATAGATATTGTACCCATAACAACATCAAGAGTAGCTTGGAAATCTGGCTAGGTCAATGCATAATTTTTGCTCTCTCTGGATTGCATCTGACTACCTTACCCTCTTTCAGCAATTGCTCATCTGCCTCTACCCCGCATACTCCCTGATCCACCACCTCTCTACACTTATTTTCTCCCAACAGCTCCAATACTTATCTCAATAGATTTACCCACTGGACAATCTACACTAATATGTCCTCCCTCACCATATACAAAGCACATCAGAGTAGGACAATTCTGAGATAGATGCCATGTTTGATTACACATATAGCAAACTTTTGTCTCTCAATCATACATCAGATTACCACTTTCCATTGGTGGCATACTTACTTCTCTACCATAACTTCCAGTTCCCATAACATGTCTCCCAAATCTAGAGGTCCCACTAATATTACTCTGAGCTATAGAAGTAACAGATCCTACTTGCCTTTGGCTCTGTATTACAGTTCTCTGTAACAAGGAACGCCCCCTCTGGGGTGGTCTCCCACCCTGCACACTTATACTACCACTACCTATAAAACCTTTATGTCTAAGCCTCTTCAACCACTCTCTCCCTTTCACCTTTAAACTCCATCACATCTTTCTCAATTTGAAGTGTTATATCCATAAACCTAACGTAATTCATATGCCTCATGTAAGATAGTTTCGATCTAATATCAAAATATAATCCATCTAGGAACCTTTTATATTTCTTCTCCTTTATGTCTACCATTTTCGATACAAACATTGATAAGGCCACAAATCTGCTATCATACTGAGCCAGAATCAACATATTCTACCTCAAATAAATTAAATCTCTCTTCTGTTGGGCTCTGAAGTATATGAGCAATATTTATAAAAGAAAAAGCCTCCTTAAACTTATTCCAAGTTAAGAATTTATCCACATCTGCACTTAGCCAAGGAAGAGTACCCTTCTACCATCCTAAAACTTCACCTTCTAACTTAAACAAAGTAAAGGTGACCCTCTGCCGGTCAGTCACTGGTAAAATAACAAATAATCTCTTTACATGTTTCGCCCATAGCTCAAGCTCAAAAGAATTCATAGATCCTTTAAACAACAAAGCATTTAACTTAATATATCTAACAAAATAATCTCTCTGCATCTCGTGCATAAACTCACCTTTCCCTTTTTGAACGTTTACCAGTATTTTACAATTACCTCAAGCACTGCTCTAGCTTGTTCATCAAGTCTATGCTATAAACTATTAACTCTATCATCTGTTACATTCATTTTCTTAAAAGCATGAGCAAGAACTTCTCTCAGCTCATCCTTTTCAACTCCAGATTCTATTACACCCCTACTAGTATCAATTATACCATCAACACTTTCCCTTTTAGGAGACTCACTCTAACTCAGCCTCCATCTTAACCTCAGCTTGTCTAAAAATTAGGGCCTATCATACCCTCCCTGGTCAACAACTTTAACTCTAAGTCTCCCATGTCCATGCGACATCCTCAGACTATGCATTAAAATATAATTTATTTTAATCTTCCACTTTCTTTTTTTTATGCAGTCTACAGAATCATATAACCTAATGCTTTGATATCAAAATTGTAATGACCCATCCCTGGTTGACCACCCCCGAGATAGTGCCATCATGTTTTGAAATCCCAGCACGATATATATATGCAACAATATAAAAAAACATACATCAATTGAATGTGTGTGTATATATATATAGACACACACACACACACATACACATAGATCCTTAACCCTCAACAGGGGAGTTACACTATTAAAATTTCAACTGAAATAATATATACAACATATGATGCATGGATGTTTACAATTTTTTTTCATTAGTCAGAGGATATGGACCACGTGGCTTACAGAAAATGATTCAGTCTAAATCTCAGCTCATAATTCTATCTGTTATGCTCGCTACCTGAAATTATTTAACAATGAAGAGTGAGCTTCACAAGCTCAGTGAATTAAATTTACTAGAAGTACTCGATTATATGCTTTCAGTCACATCTTATAATTCAATCATTTCTAATTCACCAATATAAATCATCTATTTCTTCACAGATAATCATTCAATCTTTCAAACAATATTCCCATATTCATTCATATATTATCTCATATAGATCAATAATAATATCCTATTATAAGTTCAACCATTTATCAATCTCATCTTAAATTAATCATCAAACATATCAGTTTTTCTTCTCATTTATTTAATCATTTTGAGATTTTCAATTTAACATCATTATTTACCTCGTTATGACGTTCACAACATATAATCAATTTAGCAAATCAATTTTTATCATATCTTATTGTCATATATCTTTCTCATCATATCTGTCTCTCTGTGAGACTTATTTCTCTATCAATCATATCAAAATCAAGATTGATGCTTTAACATCTCAATTAATAAAAATCAATAACTAAAACAAATTCAATGCATAAATTTAATTTATCTTTCTTTTTTTCTCATCAGATCATTTCATATTAACATCTGGGAACATCTTCCCACATGTCGACATGTTTTAGCTAGACTAGTTATCTTCCCGGTTCTTTTATTTCGATCTAGACTGGCTTCCTTCCTGGTTCATTTATTTTCAGTTAGACCAACTACTTTCCCTGTTCTTTTATTTTCAGTTAGGTCGACTATCTTCTCGGTTCTTTTATTTTTCAGCTAGACCAGCTGCCTTCCAATTCTTTTAATTTTAGCTAGACTGACTGCCTTCCCGGCATTTTATTTTCAGCTAGACCGACTGCCTTCTTGATCTTTTATTTCATGAATATGAGCAATAATATGAAAAAAACAAACCAACTGCCTTCCTGGTATTTTATTTTATGCATATGAGCAATAACATGAAAACAAGCATACATTCAAGTATTCAATTTAGCTATCCAGCTCTTTTTCAAAATTATTATTTTTATCATATTCATTAAATTATCTCCTCATATATCATATCCACTTTTCAATCATATTTTTCTGAATATAACTTTTCAACACATTTTTCATTTATTCGTATAACTAATATTCAATATATTATTAAATCCATAATCAATTATCATATATAACAGAAAATTTATCATTAAATTATTGTAATTCAATCATTTATTCAAATATCAAAATTTCATATTTTTATTGGTTTCAATTACTAAAAGTAAATCTAAAACACCACATAGCACTCAAAACTACCCGTGGATCACCTACTTGTCTTTCCTGCTCCTTTCAGTAATTTCACCCGATTGCTGATCATCAACACCTGACATAATTTTTATATTAAAATTGTTAATTTATTCTCAATTCTTCCATAATTCACACTCTTTAAATTTCTACATCCAATTCCGAGTAATTTCATGTATGCATAATTTCAAAAATAAAATATACATTATTACCTTTTGTTTTTCTTAAAGCTTTTCTCAAATCTCTTTAAAATTCTCTTGTAAACTTCTTCAAAATTTCAATCTTTTAGCATTTCTTTGAATCCCCAGGTGTTTAAAGAAATAGAGTAATTTGAATTGAAGAAAGAAGGAAACCAAACAAGAGTTGTTAAAAAAATCCAAACAAAACAAAAATTATATTTTTATATAAACCACCCACCGTTCTCCACCTTTCCCTTTTTGCTGTCTTGCATGCAATATGCATGCGTTATGTGGGCAACACCTGGGCGTCCAGATGTTGTCCTTTTTTTTTTCTTTTTCTTTCTTTGTAATTACAACAGCTACACATCTTCTTCTTTTTTTCAAAAGAATTATTTTATTCAATAATCAATCTTTCTTGTATATATTATTTTAATTCCATGTAATATTTATCAAATTATTTCTTTACGCTTACTTTAAGAAGACAGGTATTACGAAAAGATAGGTATGGCCGCTACTTTGGAATGGACGACAAACCCAATCACCACTTCAAAGTGGCGGCCAACTATGAACCACTTCTTTGAAGTGGAAGTGGCTGCCAGAAGTTGGCTCGAAAGTAATGTTCTAGCTTTGAGGTTTTTTTATTCCAACACTCAAATAAAAAAATTTAAGTTAAAAGAAGAGTCAAACAAACTTAAATAAACACATATAAATAAATTTAGATCTCAAAAACAAGCTTTAAACATGTATTAAAACAAGCAACAAGTGATTTAAATCAAGCAAGATAGTGAAATAATGAGAGAGATATACAATGAAGTTTACTCAAGTTTATACCTTAATAGTGTTTAGAACTCTTGAAAAGATCGCCAAGTTAGCTCTTTGGATTTTCCTTGAGTATGTATGCACAAAATTAAAAATGTAGGAAATTCTTCTTCTTACTTGAAATTTGGTGGTTGTATTTTTAGAACTCTCAAGAATATGTCGTTGCATTACATTTGATCGGTAAACAAACCTGATGGTTCGTCGCTCACCGTCGTCAAAGGGTTGATTAAACATGAAAATAAGACCTTCTTGATGGAAAATCTCCATTGGGTATTGAGTAGGGGTTGTGTTTTCTATGTTAGATGAGTATTTGGATGCTAGGGTTTATGTTTTGGATATTTAAATGGTTTAAGAGGTCCTATTAGGGTTAGGAATAGGCTCTGGCATCCTAGAGAGAATAGGCAAGTGTTTAGTGACTTTTCAAATTGAATTCTCGCACTAATGAAGAAAAAAGGAAAATTATGGACCCTGATTTAGAACATGCCATTCTTACTCATCCGAACGATTTTGGGGCTGCTCTTGGACTTTCTAAAAAGCCAAAGGGTCTTTTTCAAGTAAAAGTGGCTTTAAGTAAAAATTCATCATGACTTTTAAAAGAAACCCAAAACATTAAAACCAGTCAATTTTAGAGCTATTTTGGTATAAAAAAAAAAGAGTCAATTTCTCCCTTATCTTTTATCGAATCCAGACTCATAATATATCGTTGGAAATATAATTAAGAGTTTTGTTCTCAAGTACTCTAGATTAAAAGTTATTAAGCTCGAAAGTAAGGTTCCCAAAACATTAAAATTTGATCTTTTGGCAAAGTCATCTTTTGTGGATTGAGAATTCTCCTATTATCTTGTATCAGTCAACCCTTGACATGGTAAGACTATGATCATTAGCATATTGCTAATAGTGGATCTCTCTTTCCCTTACAATGCCAGTTTTTGGCAAGTCGAAAATGAACGTCATGAAGGCGATGGTTATGGATATGTGAATTCGAGCTTCACTTTTCCACTTATCATTTCATCGAAGGGACAATCCGAAAAGATGTAGCTTGTCCTCAATGGATTATCCAAAAAGGTCATTTCGAAGTGGGCATTTAGCTGATAATCAAATTAAGGAGTCACCACTTGATTTTAGGGACCAAGAAATCACAAAAGGCATTAGTCATTATTTAATTATAGATTCAAGTTCGGATATTGGGTACGCAATGGAAATGTCACAGTATGAGCTCTTACGCTTCAAGGGACCTAGCCCATACTCTTGTATATTGATGGATTCATTTTAATTAATTTAAATCAATTGTTTCTTTCAAGTGGTCAATCATGCACACAATGTAATGATACATTGAGAGTCACACAATATTACAAGCTATAATATGAAAGAAATAAGTCACCCAAATTACTTATAAGCACAATTTATAGATAAGGAGTTAGGAAATATAAATAACGATTACAAAGGAAATAATAGTCAAAATAGTCGCCCTATAATACATTTGAATCTAAGAAAATGATAAATAAAATAAAACATTCATAATTTCATTAAATTAAATAGATCCATTTATAGCAATATAAATAATAAATCCATCTATCTATGATAATATAAATAATAAATTCATTTATCCATGACAATATAAAACTAAATAACTAACTTCATCCATAATTAAAACAAACAAAACAGGAGCTAATCCATCCATTCAAGCATTGATATGTAATCAAGAATATCCAATTTATCATGCAATAGTCATTGAAAGCATAATACTTCATCAAAGCAATCATTAATCAAACAATTAAGCAAGTTATAAGAATGTTCTCAAGTATTACAATAACTTTAGCATGCTATCATGGAAAGGATAGAAACTATTTTGCATTAATTTAAACATATAATCATGGAAGATTCACTCATCAAGCATATGGGTCATGAATAGCATGAATTGAGAACATATGAGCATGTGTGTGTGTGTGTGTGTGTATATATATATATATATATATATATATATATATATATATATATATATATATATTATCATGAAATTCTAGAATGAAGTGATCATCTAATAAAATATAGAGACAACCTAATTATATCATCATATAACATCCATAACATACTCTAGCATCCAAAATTACAAAATCACTTGTTCAAGCTTATTGTTTTAGGGTTTGAGTTTATGATCATTCAAGCAAGTTATTTTTTAATTAAGAGTCCTAAAACATGTTACTAAATTGTTCATAGAAGTCATATGAATCATACATACAAGTTTGGAAATATAAAAACATGTGACTCAAGCATCAAAAGTGAAAAAGAAACAAAACAGAAACATGGGAGCAATTCTGGGTTGGAAGTGGCGCTTTGCCTAAAATTGATTTTTAACTACCACTTTTGTCATAAATTTCACCAACACGGTGCCCTAGTCAAAATGTTTTCCTACTTCGACTAGTTTAGGGTTCTTTAATTTGTCTTATTTTCGAACACATTTTAAATCAATCAAACATGCAATTTAACTTCTATATAAATCATAGCATTTATGTTCAATATTTTCATCAAGGCAACCATAAATAAATTTCACAACATCACAAGTCATTCAAAACAACACCCAATTTCACACAATATTCAAATACAAGTCGACTCAACTCTAATTTTAAAACATCTTACTCCCACCCAGTGTTTTCATAGGCGAGGGTGTTGGGCGAGGCATTTTGCCTCAATGAGGCAAAGCGTAAGCCCCAAGGCGTTGGGGCGTAAGCCTTTTGAATCGTTGGGATGTTTTGAATAAAATAATATTAATTAAATTATAAAAATATTAAAAAATTAAAATAATATAAATAAATTAATTATCAATAAACTTTACTAACTTAAGACTTATGAATGGATATTTATCAAAATATTTTTACACAAATATCAAACAATTTGATGAAAATTTTAATCACATATGATATTAGACGTACGCTATTGTTTGTTGCATATATATCCATCAATTTACATTATGGTCCTCCAACATAGTGGTTCCATTTGTAATGATGTCCAATCAAAATGTTGAAAATTTAAAATTCTGACCTGAAAGGCTGAAAATCCGGGTAAGTCTTTTGAATCTTTTGGGACGTTTCGAAATTTTAATAAAATGATATTAATTAATTAATTAATTAGAATAATAAAATAAAAATAAATTTAATTAATTAATTAATTTTTATCAAAGTTTAATACTTTACTAACTCTCTATAGTGTGATAATTATAATTTTATAAATATTAATATATATTTATATATAAATTATATTAAGTATAACGTATATTTCTATATTGTTGTAATTTGTAAGTGATTAATTAAATAGTTTGTAATTATTATTAAACTATATAACATGTATTATATGTTTATGAAGTGTAATAATGTCACAACAATAATATTAGCTTAGAGGTTAAGATCTATGACTATGACACTTTAGGTCATGAGTTCAAGCCTCAGGAAGAAGACTTAAGGAGGGCTAATTAATATTGAAATTTTTAGGATCTCAATTAATGGGCTTCACAAGTGAGAGCCTAAAAATGATCTTGCAAGTCCATGCTGCGATGAGATATGATGTTTATGGGCTGATCAGCAGCCCAATAACGGTAGCAGTCTTAACTTATATAAGGCCCAATACATAATATTGCAAAAAAGAAGAAAAATAGGGGCATTCCGAGAATTGAACTAGAGACATCTCGCACCCTAAACGAGAATCATACCACTAGACCAAATGTGCTTGTTGCTTTGGTTCTTAGAGAACCAGTTTTATTTATTTTGAAGTTGCATAAGCAAAAAAAAAAAACATTCATTGGGCGTACGCCTAGACTCGAAAAACGCACGCCCAACGATATTTTCGCCCCAACTTTCATTCCTCAGGGTGTTTTAGCCCCATTTAGCCCGGAGTGCGCCCAGACTCCGTTTTTTAAAACACTGCTCCCAACTAAACCATTTCAAGTTACAACTCCTAAATGGCATCCTCTCTGACTCTACATAACCAACTTCCTACAACCACTCCATATATCATACACTATGAAACTAAAGTCTACAAAACCTTAAACCTAAAGCTCTGATACAAAAAATATAACGATCTATCCCGAGTGGTCCCTACTCGAAACGACTCCATTACCTTTTAGTACTAAGTTCCTTGACTCAAGATGAAAGCATATAACATTTACAAATCAAACAATTTTTCAATCATTTCAAATCTGTAAAAATACACATCTTTCCATGTATAAAAACTTTTCACTATTATAAACTGACTCTTAAAATTTTACCGAAGGCATTGATAAAAATAAATTTTTTTTTTCAAATACATCTAACTTGAATACTTTTACAAATACTAGGCTATGACAAAAACTTAGACTTACAAAAGGGATCAAAGAGATGAGGATGCCATGGACAAGGAGTCCTACTGATTTTAACCATACGCCTTCCGGTGCTAACCTGAAAAATTAGTAAAAAAGAAGGGGTGACCTAAAAGCTCAGTGAGAAAAACATCTTACTAAAAGTAATCATGCTGGGTTTTAAATTCTTTATTTCGAATTCTCGCTATATAAATTTCTTTTCATATGTATAAGTATCATAAGACTTTTATGTATAATTTCGATGTACTTCTTCATTTCTTAGTCCCAAAGAAAAATCATTACAATGACACTGATATTCTTAATTAATTATACTTTGCATAATCTTAAAATATTTTCCACAATGTTATGATAATTTATTTTGAAAAAAATATTAATCTCAAACTTTTCATGTATAAAGTATATTTTCAATGTACTTTTCTTATCACTTACCATAAAGGAATTATGATCACAACAACATAAAATCAACCATGGATAAATCATGCTTTTCACCGAGCCAATCACAACACATGCCCTTCATGGGTCAATTTACAACATGTGCCCCTCATGGGTCAAATACCACATGCCCTTTAAGGGCCAAATCACAACACATGTCCCTCATAGGCCAATCACCATAATGCATCAATGGAATGTAAATTCTATGCAATGCAAATGCATAATTATTTCTGAAATCAATTCATTTAATGTTATTGCCCCTCATTGGGCTAATCTCATCATATACCCCTTATTAGGCTAATCATATAATAATGGGGATGTCTCCTAATGTACCGGTACGTTCTTAACATCGTCATCATTATCATTATATAACAACTTTCAATTTTTATTTCTCGGCCTCACCTAACACCCCCCTCATTAGGATGGATGTTTTCGGCCTCACACAACACTCCCCCTCGTTAGAGCAAATAATGCAAATGCTTTATGCAATAATATGCAATTCATGATCCAACAAACTTTTAAACTTATCATTTATCAACCCATCACGTCACTAAACTCATAGCATAAACAATCCTCAAACTCAAACCATCATATACTCAACTCATAACAATAAAATCAATTACTTTCAATATAACTATTCACACATTATAGTTTCCCAAACACAACCACATCAAATCATTTTCATGATCTTATCTTATCCGTTCATATTTCAACACATAAGTATAAAATTATCATAATATGTATATATATATATATATATATATATATATATATAAATGTGATAGTGCTGGTTACACCATTTGCGAGTGTACTATTGAGGATACTATCCATATAGTTCAAGATTTTAGTGGGGCAAGGGAAGTGTGGGATCATTGAGATTCGACTACTATTGTACCTGGTTTTTTCCAGTTGCCTCTAACTGATTGGATTGATGCAAATTTAAAAGAGCCATGGTGTAAGAATGGTGAGGAGACTCCTTGGAACATCATATTCTTGGCGTCAATTTGGAGTATATGGGTTCGGAGTTGTCGATAAAATTTTTTATGACTCTTCAGACTTTAGTTGTACTATTAGTTTGGTCTATAAGGATCTAGGCTGGTGGCATGAGGCGTTTGTGCTCCAAGACAAGAAAGTATCAAACTCAGGATGTAAAATTGGTTGGGCACCTCTACTTGAGGGATGGGTTAAAATCAATACTAACGGGGCCTCTAAATGGAAGCTAGGGTTACTGGGGCAAGCGGTTAATTCATGACCACCATAGTACTTGGTTGATTGGCTTTGTGGCAAGCTTGGGTTCTTGCTCCATGATGTATCCCACAACACCTACAACCAATAGACCATCGACACGAGGAGCCACCTCCTCCAACAGACCATCGACACGTGGAGCCATCTGTCACAAATACGCTGATGATATATGGACCCTCTTTCGTTTTGTGGCCAGAGGACGCGTGGAGTGGGCAGGTCCGAGCATATAAGTTGCTTGTCATATGCTCGGCCTAAACTCTCTAACTCCGAGCATATGAGCTGCTTATCATATGCTCGGCCTAAACTCTCCATGTCTGAGCATGTAAGCTGTTTGTCATATGCTCGACCGAAAGTCTCCAAGTTCGAGCATATGAGCTGCTTGTCATATGCTCGGCCCAAAAACTCAAAGTCCGAGCATATGAGCTGTTTGTCATATGCTTCGCCTAAACTCTCCAAGTCCGAGCATATGAGCTGCTTGTCATATGCGCGGCCTAAAGTCTCCAAGTCCGAGCATATGAGCTGTTTGTCATATGTTGGGCCTAAAACCTCCAAATTTGAGCATATGAGCTATTTGTCATATGCTCGGCCTAAAATCTCCAAGTCCGAGCATATGAGCTACTTGTCATATGCTCGGCCCAAAGTCTGCAAGTCCGAGCATATGAGCTGTTTGTCATATACTGGGCCCAAAATCTCCAAGTCCGAACATATGAGCTGTTTGTCATATGCTCGGCCTAAAGCCTCTAAGTCCGAACATATGAGCTGTTTGTCATATGCTCGGCCTAAAGCCTCTAAGTCCGAGCATATGAGCTGCTTATCATATGCTCAGCCTAAGATCTCCAAGTCCGAGCATATAAGCTACTTGTCAGATACTCAACCAAAAGTCTCCAAGTCCGAGCATATGAGCTGCTTATAATATTCTCGGCCCAAAATCTCCAAAGTCCGAGCATATGAGCTACTTGTCATATGCTCGACCCAAAGTCTCCGAGTTCGAGCATATGAGCTACTTGTCATATGCTTGGCCTAAAACCTCCAAGTCCGAACATATGAGCTGCTTGTCATATGCTCGGCCATAAATCTTTAAGTCTGAGCACAGTGATCGATCAGCCTAAAATCTTAAAGTCTGAGGATACGAATCACCTGTCCCTGAGATTCCTAGGAACGATCGCTCATCACTCCCAGTATAAATACATGGGTATGGGACGAAATCACACTATACTTCCTCAAAGCACACATGTGTGGTTGAGGAAGTGAGGGGCCTGTGATGTATCCCACAAAACTTACAACCAGTAGACCATCGACACGAAGAGCCACCTTCTCCAACAGACCATCGACACGTGGAGCCACTTGTCACCAATAGGTCGATGACACATGGACCCTATTTCATCTTATGGCCATAGGATACGTGGAGCAGGTAGGTCAAGTAACCGTCATGTCGAAGCGAGATTAACGGGACTAAACCTCGTCTGAGCACGCGATCAAGATCTCGCGGCAGAAATACGAGATTTCAAGATCGCACCATCCCTCCCACGTGGTCAACCTGCCCCAGAGCCTTTATAGAAAGCCCAAGGTATGTGAATCCAAACCATATTTAGCTTTTCAAATTCATTACAAACACACTGATCAAAACACTTCATTTTTCTCACAACTTTGTATTGATGAGAGCGTCAGAGTGTCTCCGGAGGAATTACACCCCCTTTTTCTTCGGTGACTCTCTAGCTCACCCCATCTTACTTGTGCAGACTTAAAAGTACTAACCTCCAGGTCAGCGGCAATTTCTCAGCATCAACAGATTGGCGCTGTCCGTGGGAAATCCATATCTTTTGCTGATAGTAAAAGCAAAGAAGTATAAAGAACTCGTCTGTTGCAATGCCGCCCAGAAACACCATGAAAAAAGGCAGCAAGAAAGCCCCTACGGTGTGCTCCGCCTTTATCTGAAGCCACACCCAAAGCCAACAATCCAGGATGAGATTCCGTACGATATCTGAACGCATAACCCCTAGGTCGAACCAACGACCTTCCATCGGAGAGCAATGCCCTCGCCACTCAGAGACGGACTCCCTTGACCCCGGAAGGGCAACCACTGATCGTTTGACCACCCCGATGTCCTAGGCTCAGTTCCAGGAACTTTCCTAATTAATAGCAGACCTGACCCTGGAAGGACAAACCTCGCCTCTTCCCTCTCACTAAATTCTTAGACAAACTGAATCCTCCGGTAGTGAGCACCCGATTGACAGTCATTCCACCGTCGAACCTTCGCTACATTACATCGGTCGGTCTAAAAAAAGTTCCTCCTCCAAAAAAACCTAACCTAGACAGGCGAATCAAAGAGATGGAAAAAAAGATGTACACAGCTCTCAAGCACCGAAGAAATAGTATCTTGGATGAACTTAATGTCCAAGACCCCCTATTCATACAGGATGTCCTTGAGACCCCGCTTCCACCTAACTTCAGAATGCCATAAATCAAAGTGTATAACGGTTTAGCAGACCCGTTGGACCATCTACAACATTACAAAACAACCATGATGCTGTATCAACATTCCGACCCAATCATATGTCACATCTTCCTCCTAACTCTCGAGAAAGCCATCGGCACATGTTATTCACACTTAAAGTCAGGAAGTATTGGCAACTTTAGGGAGCTCTGTTACCCCTTTGCCTCTCACTTTCTCAACAACAAAAGGCCAAAGAAAACCTCTAAGAGCCTATTCAACATCATCCAACATCAACGTGAGAGGCTCCGGGCCTATATATCCAGTTCAACAAGGCTGCATGGGAGATCCCAGACCTTGACCCCAACGTTTAAATGCTGGCATTGAAAAACGGGCAAAGGTCCCAGATCTTTAGCTCTAAACTCACCAGGCATCCGCCTAAAGATATGAATGAGGTCTTGGCCTGAGTCAAGAAGTGCATGCTGGTGGAAGACAACCAAGCTTTCCAAAAAAAAAAAAAAAACAGAGACAGAGAAAAAGAGAAAAAACATTGACCTCTACAGAGGAATGGTCAAAAAACCTCACCAAAAAAGCAGATACAAGCCTCAAACCCAGTTTGACAGCCTTAGCCCTTTCAACACGTCCAAAACCAATGTCCTAATGCAGCTTTAGAACATGTCAGTCCTCCAATGGCCTGCCAAACCGCAACACCTTAGCGGAGATCAGAGAAAATGGTGCTGATTCCATAAGAACCACAGGTACAACACCGAAGAATACCATAGTTTAAAGCTACAAAATGAGGCCCTCATCAGTCGGGGGCACCTGAAGGAGTTTATCGGGTCTCGAGGTAGAGTGGCTCCCAACCAGCCAAGGAGAGACTCTGGACACCCATTGCTTCTGCAGTAGGAATGATAGGATCCTCGAAAAAGCCCCAGGCCCAGGTAGGGAGGACTCAATCAGAAGAACTAAGAGGTAACGATAACCAAAATTATCAAAACGATCTACGGAGGCCCGACCGCCAGAGGTAGCTTTGGGCATAACAAGCAAAACATACGCCAGAACTATGGCCTTGGTCAGCAACCCCTCCCCCCCCAAACAGAGAAAGTCGAGCCTAGTAATCTCCTTAATGGATGACGATTTAGATGGAGTACAAACCCCACACGATGACGCGGTAGTAATCTCTCTCCTAGTGGCTAACTACAAAGTCAGGCGTATCCTGGTAGACAATAGGAGTTCGACGGACATCCTATTCTATGATGCTTTCCAATGGATACAACTGAAAGACGAATGGCTAGAACCGACCCCTACCACTCTATACAGTTTCAAAGAAGCCCTGGTGTTCGTAGAGGGAAGTATAGTCCTCCCCATCACAACAGGAACAACACCACAAACAACCACTGTACAAACCACTTTCCTAATCGTCAAACAACCATCATCTTACAATATGATCCTCGACTGACCACTG
The DNA here is from genome assembly GCA_023935145.1 of Bretschneidera sinensis. Lineage (NCBI taxonomy): Eukaryota > Viridiplantae > Streptophyta > Magnoliopsida > Brassicales > Akaniaceae > Bretschneidera > Bretschneidera sinensis. The sequence continues at coordinate 105,045,622 of CM043698.1, read as the reverse complement.
TCAACAAACTAAAGGCCGTTTTCTCCACTTACCATCTAAATGTGAAGTTTTCCATCGACGAGGGAGTGGGAGTGGTTAAGGGGATCCAACAAACCTCCTGATCCTGCTATCTGAGCGCCATCAAGGAAGGGAAGAAGACCGAAACCTTATCCCTCGAAGTAGAAAACCTCAAGGACAAAGTGAAAACTCCAAGAGGGAGGCTTGTGGAGGAACTGACTTTGGTCCCCTTCAGTGAAGACCCCTCCCATTTGATTTAGATTGGATCTAGTCTCCTGAAAGACCATAGAAACGTATTCCTCTCCTTCCTCATAAAGAACTAAGATCTGTTCGCTTGGTCCACGTCAGACATACCCAGAATCGACCCCAAAACTATTGAACACAGATTAAATGTAGACTCAAGACATAAACCTATCTTTCAGAAGAAAATGACATTCACCTCAGAGTGACAAATCACCATCAAGACAGAGGTAGACAAATTTCTCGAGGCCAGCTTCATCTGATAAGCAAATTACCCCGATTGGGTGTCAAACGTGGTGATGGTCTGAAAGGCCAATGGTAAGTGGCAAATCTGCATTGAATTCACTGATTAAAATAAGGCCTGTCCAAAGATCTTCATGAACGAACCCAATCAAGACAAAACCACCTTTGACATGAGTCAAGGGTTGTATTGTTATAAGGTCATGCTTTTCGGACTTAAAAACATCGATGTAACTTATCAAAGGTTAGTGAACAAGATCTTCTGAGAGCAGATTGGGCAGAATATGGAAGTCTACATAGACGACATGTTGGTCAAGAGCATCGAAGCTAAAAACCACGACTTTGACTTAGGAAAGGCATTTGAAGTGTTGCACAGACACAATATGAGGCTAAACCTGGCAAAGTGCGCGTTTAGAGTGACCAGAGGAAAATTTTTGGGTTTCATGGTCACTCAAAGAGGGATAGAAGCCAGCTCAGAGAAAATAAAAGACATTTTTGACATGGTCCCTCCCAATACCGTAAAGGAAGTGCTACGGCTCACCAGGCGAATAACAGCCTTAAACCGCTTCATGTCCAAATTTACGAAATAAGGCCTCTATTTCTTCAAGGCCAACAGGAAGATGAAGGATTTTGTCTGGACAGAAGACTGTCAACAAGAGTTCGAATATTGCTAGGAGTGGGGCTGGACTTATCTTCTACAGCCCGGATAGTTTCATCGTTGAGTATACCCTAAGGTTCGAGTTCAAAGCCTCCAATAACGAAATGGAATACGAATCCCTAGTCGCAGGTTTGAAACTAGCAAAAGCAGTGGCCTCCAAGACACTGGATGCATACAGTGACTCACAGCTGGTGGTAAGTTAAATGACTAAGGAATTCGAAGCCCGAGGAGAAAAGATCATCTGATACTTTGAGAAGGCTAAGAAACTTGCCGCCAGGTTCAAAATGTTTCGGATAACCCAAGTCTTTTGGACCGAGAATTCCAAAGTAGACACCCTAGCTCAGCTAGCCTCTTCTTGACACCTCGAGCCAACTCAAACCGTATACCTCGATACCCTCACCATCCCGAGCATTGATGAGGTGCCTACACTGCTGGTGATAAAAGAAAAAACATGGATTGATCCAATCTTTTGGTACTTAAGAGATGGGAAAATCCTCGAGCAAAAAAGTGAAGCAAGGAAGTTCATCTCCCGTGCATCCCAATACACAGCTATAAATGGATAACTGTATAAAAGGGCCCTAACCATGCCTTACCTAAGTTGTCTCAATCTGATTGAAGCTGAATACACTATTCAGGAAGTCCATGAGGGGATATGCAGGAATCACCTCGGAAGTCGAGCCCTAGCTTTCAAAGTGCTTCAACAGGGGTATTACTGGCCCGAGATGAAGAAAGACACCTCAGATTTGGTCCAAACAATAGTACTCTCCTGTACCCTGTCAATCATCCAACCCTTGATCAAGAGCCCCTCCTCTTCGCTATATGGAAGATGGACATACTCAGCCTCTTCATCGGAACCTCCAATCAAAGAAAACATCTCATCGTGGCAATTGACTATTTTATTAAGTGGGTCAAAGCGGAACCGCTAGCCAGTATAATGGATCATCAAACCCAAAACTTTGTCTAAAAGTCTATCGTGTGTCAGTTCAACATACTTCGGGTATTGATCACCGATAACGGCAAACAATTCGACAGCATCAGATTCAAGATTTTCTGCAACGAACTCCATATTGAGCATCGATTCCTATCCATTGGGTACCCACAGGCTAACAACTAAGCCGAAGTGACCAATAAAATACTTCTACAAGGCATCAAGAGAAGACTTGAAGAAGCCGATAAATGATGGGCCGACCAGCTCTCTAAAGTCCTATAGGCATATCGGACGATCGCTCGTATGCCAACAGGGGAGACTTCGTTCTTCATGGAATACGGCTCGAAAGTAGTTATCCCTCTTGAAATTGGGGTACCCTCGTTATGCGTGCAACACTTTAAACAAAATGATAAAGATGAGGGCTTGCGAATAAATGCTGACCTTATTAACGAAGCCCAAGATAAATCCTAAATCCACCTAGCCACGTACCAACAGAGGGCAAACCAGTACCACAACTCACGGGTTCGAAATGAAAACTTCAGGCTGCACGACCTCGTCCTCCGAAAGAGCGAAGTATCTCATCCTCGGGAAATGAGGAACCTCGTTCTAAACTGAGAAGGCCCATACCGGATCAAAAAACTGTGTCGAGCCTACACCTTCAAACTTGAGGAGTTAAGTGGCAAGTCTATCCCACGGACTTGGAACGCGAGCTGCAAGTTCTATCAGTAATCTGTCTCTAGGCATAACCCGTCTCTAGGCATAGCTCATTAATGAAAATTGTAAAAAGTGTAAGAGAAATAAGAAAGACCCAATTTAAAAACCAAAGTTCCATTAGAAGTACAATTACAAAAATGGGTACTATCGACCCCAATATACAAAAAGATAAAAAAGAAAAGCTATCATATTCTTCACGGGGAGGCTTATCCTCGGGCACCTCTTCAGACTCATGTCCTATCGTCTTCTCTGTATCCCCGGCACCGGTGGCAGCCCCCTTATCTTCCCCCAAAATCCCCAACTCGAGACCAAAGAAATTGAATTTGGGGTAGAGAGCCTCGACTTTCTTCCTGGCTTCGCAGAAGACTTCGGAGAATTGCTGCACGAGTTCCTCTACCAGGGCTTCCCGGTAAAAATTGGAGTCCCTAAAAGAAGCCACGACCTCTTCCATGACCTTTTGAGTAGACTCAATAGCTTACTCTCTTCCCTACCGCTCTAAGATAAGAGTCGTGTCCCTCTCAGCTTTGAGGGCATCCCCGACTAAGCGCAGAAAATCCCTATCCTTGTTCGCCTCTTCTAGGGAAGTCTGGAGTGCCTGGATGAGCTCACGGCTCTCGTATATCCTCTATTGACACTTCCCCAGCTTTTTCGCTGTGTCCATGCATTGACTGGACAACACACCGAGGAGCACGCTAGACTAAAACAAGCATAAACTGTTGTTAGGAAGGAAACAATTAAAAAAATACCAAAGAAAACACAGTTGAAAAATTGCATACCTGAGAGGTTAAAGCCTCGGCTGCAGAGCATAGCCCCTCAAGGGGCTTTCAAGAGAGCTCCAACATATTGATAAGTGCTTAAATATTCATATTTAAGCCCCTTAATTTACATTTGTTAAGCCCTTTGTTTACATATTTTATTCTATTTTACTTTCTTTTTGTGTTTTCGTTGTTTTTATAGGTTTTTGGAAGAAATTAAGCATTCTGGAGCTCTGAGAGCAAATCTGGAAAAAACTGGTATATGTCTAGTGCGATCGAGCGCACAGAAAAGTGTGATCGAGCACACCAGCACTCGTGCGCACAAGAAGAAGGCTTGAGCACAACCTGCACTCGAGCGTAACAGTTTAGGATCGAGCGCACGCGCATCAGTAAAACATCAAAACGGCAGTTCCTATTTTGGAAATAATTGTAGGGTTTTGTTTTTCGAGTGTTAGGGTTTCTAGATATTCCAAAGCCTTATAAATAGGCCTGTAAAACACAGAGAGGAGGCTTCCTTTTAGTTTTGGGTTTTAGGTCGTGAGGCTGGAGGCTAGAGGCCAGAGGGGATTCTACGAAGAATTGACGACTCTTCAAATGACCTCTCTCGGGTTTCTTCTTTCCTTTATTTTTATTATGTGTAACTAAACTTTTAGTAAGGGCCTGATTGAAGCCCTAATTATGTTTATTCAATAATTCAGTATTGGCGCCTTTGCGATATTTGTGTTATGGTGCTTCACTTGATTAATGCCTGTTTTTATTTAAATTCCTCATATGTGTTTGCCTGATCGATATATGCATGTGGTATGGATTAGTTAGTTGAATCAATTTGCATGACCGAGTCCTGGGTTCAACAATAGTAACAAAATATATCCATGCTGGGTTCTTGGGTTAATCAATATGGGAAACCGGGAGCGGACCAAGCCCTAGGTCTCGTGTGGTTGTCGATTTCCATAGATCTTATGCTCTCTTAAGGAACAACTCAGTATACACCATGTTGAATCCCTTAAGAAAGAGAAGAGTTAGAGTATACACCATGCCTAACTCGTTACTTAGGGAAATCAATAGCTTAAGGAGTGGACCAAGCCCTTAGGTTGATAAACATTAGGTATACATGGCATGATTAAAGCATTAGCATACTTTTTTTTTTATTGTGGTAGCATGATTAGCAGTGGATATCAAGTCCCTACGATTTTATCTTTATTAATTCAAATTCAATATTTATTTCTATCTTTTTATATTGCGAAACTAATTCTAAAGAAAAATTTACCGATCCCTGTGGATATGATCTCGCATTTGCACACTATGCTACTGTTGACCTTGTGCACTTGCAAGTAAAACAAGTTCGATTATTTGCATATTTATTTAGGTAGATTTTTACACAACAAGTTTTTGGCGCCGTTGCCGGGGATTGCGCTAAATTTCTGTTTAAAATTATTTTCTTTAGTTTTTATTTTATTTATTTATTTGGCTCTACTTTATTTTGTTTTATAAAAGAAATAATTTTTCCTTCTTTTTTGTTTTCTATTTTTCTGTTTCAGGTACTACAACAGTACTGCGCTCGAGCGCACTCCTTGGTGCGATCGAGCGCAATCAAGGCAGAGACTACCCGAGCAGTAGTACTGAAACTGCTGCACTAAAGCCTTTCATCTAAAATTCATGCATACCCTTTGATCCAGGTATCCAACCATCTTTCCACTTGATATAGAGATTGAGCGGATTATTAGACAGAGGCTTAGAAACGACATTGAGGAGAACGAAGAAGAATTCGAGGGAGAAGCACAAATAGCGGAACAGCCTGAGCGAAGACCTGTGAAGCTATCTTTTATCCCACAGAAACTCGACCAACCTTCATGCATTGCTTATCAACCAAAGGCGAAAGATAATTATTACATATCTCCGTAGATACTCAGTGCATTGACTCATTTCAGGGGTACACCTGCTGAGGATCCACACTTGGACCTTCGGGAATTCTTTGACCTCTGCAAGTTCCAACACATCCAGGGCCTAAATCAAGAGGGAATCAAGTTAATTCTTTTCCCTTTTTCATTAAAAGATAAAGCTAAGTTGTGGTATAATTCATTGCCTGCAGATTCTATCCATACTTGGGAGGAGCTATCTAGTAGGTTCCTAAGAAAATTTTTCCAACACAAAAGACAAAGCAAATGAGAAGGGAGATTCAATCTTTCCAATAGAGGGATAGAGACATTTTCTTTGAGGCATGGGGATACTCTAATAAGCTGCTAATCAAATGCCCACACCATAATATACCTCAAGATGAGATGGTACAAGCTTTCTATGAATGTTTGAGTGATATTAATTAAAGTATTGTGGATTCAGGTTGAGGAGTTGTGCTAATAGAGAAAAGTAGTGAATAAGCCATGAAGCTTTTTGAGACCTTAAGTGAGCACAGCCAGCTATTCTCATCTAGAGGAAGACCAAGAGTAAAGAGCAAGGGTATGTATGAAGTGAACTTAAATGGTGGATCTCCAAATCAGATGGCTGCTGTGGAAAGAAAGATAGATATGCTTGTAAAAGCCATGACTGCTAAGAACAGCCCACCTCATCCACAAGCTACGCCACTACAGGTATGTGCTATATGTTCTCATTTTGATCATACTACTGAAACTTGCCCTTTGTATTCATTTACAAATCCAGAGCAAGCAAACTATGTGGGACCAAACAACTATCCTCCTGAGAATTATCAATATGCAAATACCTACAATCCTGGATGGCGGAACCACCCTAACTTCGCATGGAACAACAACCAGAATGCCTTGAACCTTCAAGGGCAGTAAAGGAACTCCCAACAAGCAGCTCAATCAATTCAAAAATCAAAGGAAAGTGACTTAGAGAGTCTTGTGAGGCAATTGACAACTCAGCAACAACAGTTGGTAACTCAGTAACAACAATTAGTGACTTCACAAGAACAGTTCATGACAGAGGAAAGAAAATTTTAGACTGAGCAAAGACAAATTAATGCAAAGCATGAGCAAGTCATTCAAAGACTAGAGGTTCAAGTGGGGCAATTGGCCAATGAGTTAAGTGAAAGAAAGCAAGGTAAACTTCCAGCCCAAACACTACCTAATCCAAGAGGACATCAACAACTGAATGCCGTTACAACTCACAGAAATGGTAAGATCATAAGAACTTATGAGCCTACATAAACGTCCACATCAAAGGTAAGTGAGATGGAAAAGGTAAATGCACCACCATTCCCTTAAAGGTTAGTAAAGCCTAAGAAAGAAAGTAAACTGCTTGATATTTTTGAAACTTTGCAGAAAGTAGAAATAAATATTCCCTTATTAGATGCAATTCAACAAATACTTGCTTATGCTAAATTTTTGAAAGATTGTTGCACTCATAAAAGGAAGTTTCAGGAACATGAGACAGTAGCTTCAACAGAAGAGGTAAGTGCTATGCTATTACGAAAACTACCACCAAAACTGAAAGATCCTGGTAGTTTTACCATTCCTTGCATGATAGGTAACCAGATTTTTGAGTATACATTATTGGATTTAGGGGCGAGTGTAATTTTCTGCCATACATGGTATTTGAGACACTAGGTTTGGGGGAGCTTTAACCAACTTCCATCACCTTGCAACTGGCAGACAGAAGTATAAAAAGACCAAGAGGTATTATTGAGGATGTCTTGGTAAAGGTAGGTCCATTTATTTTACCTGTTGATTTTATTGTATTAGATATGGAAGAATCTCCCATGCCATTGCATTTGCCCATCATTCTAGGAAGACCCTTTATGAGGACTGTTGATACAAAACTTTGTGTGAAAAAGAGTATTGTAAGTCTGAAAGTAAATGGTGAAAAGGTTGAATTCAACATATTTGATACATTAAAATTACCCCAAGATAATATGGAATGTTTTAATGTATATATGATGCAAGGTGTTGTTGAGGAAGTTTTTCAGGTCCATCACATTGCTCCATTGGAGTCCACCCTCACCCATGGGTTAACAATATCAGATGTTGAGCTAGAATCTGCAAATATTACTGATATCATCATTGAGGCCTCTCCAAAGTATCTAAGCACCAAATTTGGCATTGAAGCAGTTGCAGATGCATTCAACTCATGCTTTTCTGGGAGGGAATAAGAGCATCTGGCTAAAGACGTTAAAATTAGCGCTCATGGGAGGCACCTCACTGCTTATCCTTTAAATTTTTATTGTTTTTAATATTTATTTTTACTGTCTATTTTTAGTTTATTTTTGTTTTCCCGTATTACTTTAGTTTTTTTCTTTTTTAGGGACAATGTGTGCATCAATTCAAGTTTGGGGGTGTGCTATAAGCCATGCCAACCCAGCTAGTTCTCCATCTCCCAAGTCAGCTCTTTCCATGTTATTCATACATTGGGGACAATGTGTAATTTAAGTTTGGGGGTATGGGAGACACATTCACACAACTTGTCCTAGTTTTTTTTTATTATTATAAATGCATGTTCATATTGTTTTGAAAATTTTGGTTGATTTAATCAAATATTATGATAAGACTTCATTAGTAAGCTTAAAATCTAGAACACATGGTCTAACAATAAAGTTTTAAAAGTTTAATTACCTACCTCAAAGCATTTAAGAATTCACAAGTTTGATCTAAATCTGACACGAGCACATTAGCACATAATGGTGTGAGGTATGACATATAATTTTAATGTATATGTTTCTATGACTTAACTGTAATCGAATGACTTGTTAAAAGAACACTTTGGCATAAAAAAAATTGAAAATTTTTTATTGCACAAAAAAGAGAAAATAAAATGCTCTTAATGATCATTAAATAAACTTTCCACTGAGTAACTGGGCCTCTTGCCTCAGTAAGCAGTGAGTGCTCATGTCAAAAGCTGGGAATTTTGCTTATAATGATAATTAAATAAAGTTTCCACTGAGTAACTAGACCTCTTGCCTCAGTAAGCAGTGAGTGTTCATGTCAAAATGTGGGAATTTTGCTTGGCAGCATTAAGACCAGCTAGTTTCGTAGCCTTTTTTACTTGAGTTAGTAAGTCCTTAGGGGTGTCTTTACACCTAATGCCCTGAAACCATCTGGTTTGGGAGTCATTGGCTAAACACTCGCTACATGGGTCAATTAGAAAGCTTAAGGGAACTCAACATGGCAAAAATTTCGTAATAAAATAAAAAAGAAATAAATAAAACTATGCCATTTTTGTTCATTCCGATAGGAAATTCAATGAATGTTGAGACACCGAAACACTACACGTTGGAGTTATTTGGAAGCTTCATCTTTTATATGATAATTCACCACACACTAAGTCAGACTTATGATGCCTTAACCAGCCTTGTGTAAGTGATTAGATTTTAAAACTCTTGTTCATTGCAAAGATGTGTTTATATTTTAAACTTGCTCATGAATAAATATCATGGTTTTGTGTGCAACCCAAATTTGTGGATATCATGAATAATGGATTTATTTTTGTTATTGTTTTTCATTTAGTTTTTAGTTTCGTATTTCTAAGGGACTAGCAATATGTAAGTTTGAGGGTGTGATAAGTGCTTAAATATTCATATTTAAGCCCCTTAATTTACATTTTTTAAGCCCTTTGTTTACGTATTTTATTCTATTTACTTTCTTTTTTGTGTTTTCGTTGTTTTTATAGGTTTTTGGAAGAAAGGAAACATTTTGGAGCTCAAAGAGCAAATCTGGAAAAACTAGTATCTGTCTAGTGCGATCGAGTGCACAGAAGAGTGCGATCGAGCGCACCAGCACTCGTGCACACAAAAAGAAGGCTCGAGCGCAGCAGTCTAGGATCGAGCGCACACACATCAGTAGAACATCAAAACGGCAGTTCCTGTTTTGGAAATAATTGTAGGGTTTTGTTTTCCGAGTTTTAGGGTTTCTAGATGTTCCAAAGCCTTATAAATAGGCTTGTAAAACACAGAGAGAGGGCTTCCTTTTAGTTTTGGGTTTTAGGTTGGGAGGTCGGAGGCTAGAGGGGATTCTACGAAGAATTGACGACTCTTCAAAGGAGCTCTCTCGAGTTTCTTCTTTCCTTTATTTTTATTATGTGTAACTAAACTTTTAGTGAAGGCTTGGTTGAAGCCCTAATTATGTTTACTCAATAATTCAGTATTGGTGTCTTTACGATATTTGTGTTGTGGTGCTTATCTTGATTAATGCCTATTTTTATTTAAATTCTTCATATGTGTTTGCCTGATCGACATATGCATGTGATATGGATTAGTTAGTTGAATCAATTTGCATAACCGAGTCCTGGGTTCAACAATAGTAACAAAAGATATCCACGCCGGGTTCTTGGGTTAATCAACATAGGAAACCGAAAGTAGACCAAGCCCTAGGTCTCGTGTGGTTGTCGATTTCCATAGATCTTATACTCTCTTAAGGAACAACTCGGTATACACCATGCTGAATCCCTTAAGAAAGAGAAGAGTTAGAGTATACACTATGCCTAACTCATTGCTTAGGAAAATTAATAGCTTAAAGAGTGGACCAAGTCCCTTAGGTTGACAAACATTAGGTATACATGGCATGATTAAAGCATTGACATACTGTTTTATTGTGGTAGCATGATTAATGGTGGATATCAAGTCCCTACGATTTTATCTTTTTTAATTCAAATTCAATATTTATTTCTATATTTTTATATTGCGAAACTAATTCTAAAGCAAAATTTACTAATCCCTGTGGAGATGATCTCAAATTTGCACACTATGCTACTGTTGACCTTGTGCACTTGCAAGAAAAACAAGTTCGATTGTTTGCTTATTTATTTAGGTAGATTTTCGCACAACACATATCACGGGGAGGGATCCCCATAACGAGGTACTCTCGGGCTACCCACGGGTAGGTGAAGACTGAGTCATCAACCTTCAGTGCTCATCGAGGGGTGAAGGGGGCCGCAGATGTAAGAACCCCTTTAGATAAGGATGGGCTCTAAAAGAGCTTAGGTGGAAGCACAATCAGTGAAACCCTCGGCTCCAGAGAAGACCTCGGAGGGCTCTCCACCACGAGGGGAATGAGAGAAGACACCCGGGCCCTCTACTTCAAACCCTGGGCTAGCATTGAGTCTTTTCCTTGGGAGGCTATTTTCTTCTCCTAGGAAATCTTCTTGGCCCTCTCCTTTGCTTTAGCCACCAACTCTATCACTGAACAAAAGGGGAAAACATTAGTGTTAAACTCAAAATACAGAGGAAAGAAATAAAGTTAACTAAGGAAAAAGGAAAAAAACAGGCGGTGAGATTACCATACTCCACACTTGGCACGGGACAGTCGGGGCAGAGGTCGTGCCTCATTAACTCCTCATTGTTATATAAAACTTCAACGTCCAAAGGCAAGGCCAGCATTGCCCTCAGCGTCTTCTGCTCTCGATGCAAGACGTACGACTTCTTACATTTGCCCGCACGGTCCAGGCTTCAGTTGAGGGGGACTTGGAAGCTCTCTACTGAAGATTTATCCCCACTAGAGGAGACACTTATGGCCTCATCTAGCTCCCTCGACAAATCCTCACTATCTTCACTACCACTACTAACCCTACTACTAGGCTCATCTACCCTAGACAAGGTAAGGGGCAGAAGGACTCACCAAAAGTTATTCGCGACTTGTGACTACCACCCTGGTCTCATCGCCGTAAGCACGTCTCCAATGATCATCGTCCAACCTCGAGCTCTTCTGTGGATCTCGACCGACTCCGAGTAACCTCCTAAGTTCTCCTTCCAAATTTTCAAACCGACTCCGTAGGCTCTCAGAATTTCCTTTTCTCTCAAAAGCTCAAATAAGAAAGCAAGAAGTGAAGTGAGTAGAAGAGAGGAAGAAACTACCCTTATATAGAGTTAAAGGCATCAGAAACTAGGGGCATTAATTTCCCTACAGTTGAAGAGACGTGACCCTTGATGTCACTAAGATGTCGTTGCTCTCCCCCAAGCTTCTGACTGCTGTAAAGGTACGACACCTCCTAAACCTTAGGCGCCGTTTATTTTCCCCTAAGTAAAAAGTGGGCAACCTAATTAATGCACGCCGTCATAAAAAAGTAGCCGCCCTCCTGTTAAATGCCTCTTGACACCATAAAAAGAAGAAAAAGCCCTAATGGCCTAAGAAGGAAATGCCCTAAGGGGCCCAGGAAAAAAAAGCCTTAAAAGGCCTAAGAAAGAAAGGTCCTAAGGGGCCCAGGAAAGAAAAGCCCAAAAAGGCCCTAAGAGTCCCAGGAAGAAAAGGCCCTAAGAGGCCCAAGAAGAAAAAGCTCAAAAAAGGAAGCTCTAAAGTCCACCAAGAACACCAAATGTGGATTGCCCGACCTAAACTCTCCAAGTCCGAGCATATGAGCTCATTGTCATATACTCGGCCTAAAGTCTCCAAGCCCGAGAATATGAGCTGTTTTTCGTATGCTCGACCTAAAGTCTCTAAGTCCAAGCATATGAGCTGCTTGTCATATGCTCGGCCTAAAACCTCCAAGTCCGAGCATATGAGTTATTTGTTATATGCTCAGCCCAAAATCTCCAAGTCTGTGCATTTGAGCTGTTTGTCATATGCTTGGCCTAAAACTTCCAAGTCCGAGTATATGAGCTACTTGTCATAAGCTCGACGTAAAATCTCCAAGTCCAAACATATGAGCTGCTTGTCATATGCTCAACCCAAAATCTCCAAGTCCGAGCATATGAGCTGCTTGTCATATGCTCGGCCTAAAGTCTTCAAGTCCGAGCATATGAGCTGCTTGTCATACACTCGGCCTAAACTCTTCAAGTCTGAGCACATGAGTTACTTGTCATATACTCGGCCTAAAGTCTTCAAGCCCGAGTATATGAGCTGTTTGTCATATGCTCGACCTAAACTCTCCAAGTCTGAGCATGTGAGCTGCTTGTCATATGCTCGGCCTAAACTCTCCAAGTTAGAGCATGTGAGCTGCTTGCCATATGCTCGGCCCAAAGTCTCCAAATCCGAGCATATGAGCTGTTTTTCATATGTTCGGCCCAAAACCTCCAAGTCTGAACATATGAGCTATTTTTCATATGTTCGCCCTAAAATCTCCAAGTCCGAGCATATGAGTTGCTTGTCATATGCTCGGCCTAAAATCTCCAAGTATGAGCATATGAGCTGCTTGTCATATGTTCGACCCAAAATTTCTAAGTCCGAGCATATGAGTTGCTTGTCATTTGTTTGGCCTAAAGTCTCCAAGTCCGAGCATATAAGCTACTTGTCATATACTTGGCCTAAAACCTTTAAGTCCAAGCATATGAGCTGCTTATCATATACTCAGACTAAAATCTCTAAGTCCGAGCATATGAGTTGCTTGTCATATGCTCGGCCCAAAATCTCCAAGTCCGAGCATATGAGCTGTTTGTCATATGTTTAGCCCAAACTCTCCATGTTCGAGCATATAAGCTGCTTGTCATATGCTCGGCCTAAAGCCTCCAAGTCCAAGCATATGAGCTGTTTGTCATATGATTGGCCCAAAGTCTCCAAGTCCGAGTATATGAGCTGCTTGTCATATGCTCGACCCAAAATCTCTATATCCAAGCATATGAGCTGCTTGTCATATGCTCGGCCCAAAAACTCCAAGTACTAGCATATGAACTGTTTTTCATATGCTCCAAGTCCGAGCATATGAGCTGCTTGTCATATGTTCGACCTAAAATCTCTAAGTCCGAGCATATAAGCTGCTTGTCATATGTTCGGCCCAAAATCTGCAAGTCCGAGCATATGAGTTGTTTGTCATATGCTCAGTCTAAAGTCCCCAAGTCCGAGCATATGAGTTGCTTATCATATGCTCGGCCTAAAACCTTTAAGTCCGAGCATATGAGCTACTTGTCATATGCTCGGCCTAAAATCTCCAAGTTCGAGCATATGAGCTACTTGTTATATGCTCGGCCTAAAATCTCCAAGTTCGAGCATATGAGCTGCTTGTTATATGCTCGGCCTAAACTCTCCAAGTCTGAGCATATGACCTGCTTGTCATATACTCGGTCCAAAATCTCTAAGTCCGAGTATATAAGCTGCTTATCATATGTTCGGCCCAAAGTCTCCAAGTCCGAGCATATAAGCTGCTTGTCATATTCTCGGCCCAAAATCTCCAAAGTCTGAGCATATGAGTTGCTTGTCATATACTCGGCCCAAAGTCTTCAAGTCCGAGCATATGAGCTGCTTGTCATATGCCGAACCTAAAACATCCAAGTCCGAACATATGAGCTGCTTGTCATATTCTCGGCCATAGATCTTCAAGTCCGAGCATATTGATCGTTCGGCCTAAAATCTTCAAGTCCGAGGATATGAATCACCTGTCCTCGAGATTCTTAGGAAGCAGTCATCACTCCCAATACAAATACACGGGCACAGGACGAAATCGCACTATACTTCCTCGAAGCACACATGTGTGCTTGAGGAAGTGGGGGGCCTATAATGTCTCCCACAACACTTACAACTAATAGACCATCGACAGGAGGAGCTACCTCCTCTAGCAAACCATTGAAACGTGGAGCTACCTATCACTAATAGGCCGATAACACATGGGCCCTCTTCCGTCTTGTGGCTGGAAGTCGCGTGGAGCGGGCAGGTCACGCAACCGTCATGTCGAAGCGAGATTAATGGGACTGAACCTCGTCTGAGCACGCAATCGGGATCTTGCAGCAGAAACGCGGGATTTCAGGATCTCACCATCTTTCCCACGTGGTCAACCTGCCCCTGAGCCTCTATAAAAAGCCCAAGGTAATGTGAATTCAAACCATCTTCAGCTTTAAAAATTCATTACAAACACACTGATCATAACTCTTCATTTTTCTCACAATCTTGTATTGATGAGAGTGTCAGAGTGTCCCTGGAGGCATCAACCCCCCTTTTTCTTCGGTGACTCTCTAGCTCATCCCGTCTTACTTGTGCAGACTTAAAAGTACTAACCTCCAGGTCAGCGGCAGTTTCTCGACATCAATATTCTAGCATCACAGCTGAACGTGAAATAATCAGATGCAGTCTTCTGTTGGCATGGAATGAAGTATTTCGGTAAGTTATTATAATTATAATTTTTAATTTTTTTAAAAATAAAGATTTATGGGCCAATTTGTGATCTACTTCCCTTACTCTTCTTGTTTTGATCAAAATGTACTTCTCTAAGTCAATTGGTACTTTATCTTTCTTAAAATGAGGATTCTGATTATAATAAATTAAATTAAATTGAATTTACTAAAAATTTATTGGAGAGATTATTAGGATAGTTAAACCAGATTCCTAAAAAACATGTACCTTTGGTTGGTCTGGTAAAACTAAGATCTAATGCGAAAGACTGAGCCCTACTTTTCCAGAACTCATCATCTCAATCTAGTCCTAAAGATTCCAAATAGTACTTAAAATTAGTGTTTTCAGAGGCGAATGCATTAGGCGAGGCGTTAGGGCGTAAGTCTTTTGAAACCATTGAGGTGTTTCAAATTTTTAATAAAATAATATTAATTAATTAATTTTTATCATGGTTTAATACTTTACTAACTTTTTATAGTCGGATAATTATAATTTTATAAATATTAATATATATATATATATATATATATTTATATATATTTATATATAAATATATGAAATATAACTTATATTTTTATATTGTTGTAACTTGTAAGTGATTAATTAAATAGTTTATAATTATTATTAAACTAGATAACATGTATTATACATTTATAAAGTGAAAAAATGTCATAACAAGAACACTAGCTTAGTGGTTAAGGCTTATTACACTCATTAGGTCATGGGTTTGAGCCTTTATTGTGCATTTTTTTCCGGGCGTACGCCCCAAGGCAAAAGGCAAGCGCCCAAGAGAAGGAACATGTAATACCCGTATTTGTAAAGTAAGAGTAAATAAGTAATTTAATAAATATGACATGAAGTTTAAATAATATATTTACGATTTAGTATTGAATAAAATAATTCTTTAGAAAAAAAAAATTTGGGACGTGGACGTCATTAAAAAGTTTAACTAAAAAAAAAATCAGGCCAGAAGAAAGAAAAGTAAGAAAAAAGGGGTCAAGAAAAAAGGCAGTAGGTGGCAGCCCTGCTGCCAAGTGAAATTGTGAAGGGCTTAGCCCTCCATATCTCCAAAACGTGGAGACTTAGTGAAGGAGAGGCTGTAGGTGGCAGCCCTGCTGCCAAGTGAAATTATGAAGGGCTTAGCCCTCCACGTCTCCAAAACATGGAGACTTAGTGAGGGGGAGGCTGCAGGTGGTAGCCCGCCAAGTGAAATTGTGAAGGGCTTAGCCCTCAACGTCTCCAAAACATGGAGACTTAGTGAGGGGGAGGCTGTAGAGATTTTTGGGGTGCAAATCTCTCCTATATATACAGACGTCCTATGTGAAATCTTACGATTTCACATAGTTGTTTTTAATTTCTTGTTTTCTCAAAATATTTGGGGACCCAAAGAAAGGTTGAAAGAGCAAATTTTTGAAAGAGTTGACTACAGAATTTCATAGAGAATCAGGAAAAGTGATTAGAAAAACATAAGGTAATAACATAAGGTTTATTTTTGAATTTCTGACATTTATGAAGTTCCCTGAATTCAAAGTGGGAGTTTTCAAAGTGTGTAGTTCACATCAAATTGAAGAATAAATTAGAAAATTTATATAAATATAATGTCAGATGTTGACGATCCACAACCGGAGGAATTTCTGCGAGAAACCGGAAAGGCAAGGAGGTGATCCACGGGTAATTTAAAGAGCTACGTGGTGAGTTGGATTTACTTTAAGTAGTCTAAATAAAAATCAAATATCTAGTGATAATATTGAATTCAATTATTAGTGTATGACTTGGTAGTAGATAAATATTTGATTGATAGATATGATATGAATATTTGACAGATAGAAAAATTATTATGTTAGAAGAAATATTATTAGAAAAATAAGTTGATTTAATAATGATGGTGATAAATAAATTCTTGATGAGTCATTGTTGATGTTTTGATGCGAATTTTGAGGAGATGAATTTTAGTAGATATTGACAACCTTTGAGGGATGATTTGATGTGATTTTGGATGAAATTTAGTAGATCTTGGCAAGCTTTAATGGATGATTTGATATGATTTGGGATAAGAGGAATTTAGTGAAATTTTAGTTATATAAATTTGAGAATAATCAGGATAGCCAATTTAAGTGTTTTGAATTTATGTTGTTTTTTATATTACTGTTCATATGCATATTTCATATTATTGTTCATGTGCATATGCATTAAATAAGATAACCGAAATAATCGGGAAGGGGCTGGTCTAATGGAACAACCGTGACAGTCGGTATATGTTGGAAATAAAAGGGACACCGTGACATCCGGTATATGCTGGAAATAAATTTCGTGATAGCTGAGATAAACTGTAAAGAACTGGGAATGGGTCGGTCTAAGATATTAATAACCTGTCGATAGGTGGGAAGACGTTCCCATCATAATCATTTATGCATGGCATCTGATTTAAGTATTGCTTGCATTATTGAAATGCTTATGTGTGGTGTGTGATTGTGAATTAAATCATAAATGAATGAGTCTCACAGAGAGAGACAATTATGGTGATAAGATTATTGAAATGCTGAGGTGTGGTGTGTGATTGTGAATTTATTTGTAGATGGATGAGTTTCACAGAGAGACAGTTATGGTGATAAAAAAAAACCGTCTAAATGATAGACATTATGATATGAACCTTATTACGAGGTAATTATGAGATAATTGGTGGTCTTAAGGTGATCCAATAAATAAGAGAAAAAAATTGATAGAGAATGGATATGATGACATGTGTAGTAATAGTAGAGTGCTAGTGTCAAGTGTATGAGATATAAATTGATTTAAATATTAAAAGAATGTTTATACAAATGAGTACTTCTAGTAAATTTAATTCACTGATCTTGTGAAACTCACTCCTCATTGTGCAATGATTTCAGGTGGCAGGCTTGACAAATAGTTTTGTGAGTTGAGGTTTAGAAGAAATCATTTTCTGTAAGTCACGTACGTGTCAACATCAGCAGACTAATGGGAAAAGAAAATAAAAAAATTTATTTGTAAATATTCATGCATTTTACTTTGTATCTAACGTTTAAAGATCAGATTGATGTAACTCCCTTGATGAAGGTTGAGGATTGATGTAAAATTTTTCTATTGGTGTTATTTATTTTTATTGTTGCATATATGTGTCATGCTGGGATTTTCAAAATGTGATGACACCATCTCGGGGGTGGCCAACCCGGGATGGGTCGTTACAATTTTGGTATCAGAGTATTAGGTTTTATGATTCTGTAGACTGCATAAAAAATAAGAAAGTGGAAGATTAAAATAAATTATATTTTAAATAGTCTGAGGATGACACGTGGAAACACTAGAGCTAGAATTAGAGTTGTTAATTTGAGAGGTTGTGGTAGGCCCCCAATATTTTTGACAAGTCAAGGTTGAGTTTGAATCGGTGGATTCTAGAAGGAAACGTGTTGATAGTATGATTAATATTAGTAATATAATTGATATTAGTAAAGAGATGAGAGAATCTGAAGTTGAAAGAGATGAGCTAAGATAAACTCTTACCCATGCTCTTGAAAAAATGAAAGTAACAAATGATAGAGTTGATAGGCTATAGCATAGACTTGATGAACAGGCTAGAGCAATGCCTGAGGTTATTGTTAATCCAGTAATGATGAACGTTTAAAAAGGGGGAAAGTTAGTTTATACATGAGATGCAGGGAGATTGTTAAGCTGAATGCCTTGTTGTTTAAAGGATCTGTGAATCATTTTAAGCCTAAGTTTTGGGAGAAACATGTAGAAAGATTATTTGGTATTTTATCAGTAACTGTCAGATAGAGGGTTGCCTTTGCTTCGTTTGAGTAGAATGAGAAGTTTTGGAATGATGGGAGGATATTCTTCCCAGGGTAAGTGCAAATATTGATATACCCTTAACCTGGAATAGGTTTAAGGAAGATTTTCTTGATAAATATTTCCCTTATACCTCTAAAGCCCAACAAGATAGAGATTTCATTTATTTGAGGTAAAATATGGTGACTATGGCTTAGTGTGATAGCAGATTTGTGGCCTTGTCAAGGTTTGTATCGAAAATGGTAGACATAAAGGAAAAGAAGTGTAAGAGGTTCCTAGATGGATTATATTTTTGAGATTAGGTCGAAACTATCTTACATGAGGCATATGAATTATGTCAAAGTTGGTGAATATATCATTTCAGATTAAGAGAGATATGATGGAGTTTAAGGGAAAGAAAAGAGTGATTAAAGAAGTTTAGACATGAATTTTATAGAGGTAGTGGTAATACGAGTGTACAGGGTGAGAGACCACCCCAGATGAGGCGTTCCTTATCACAGGGAACTAAAATACAGAGTCAGAGGCAAGTAGGATCTGTTGCTTATGTAGCTTAGATTAATATCAGTGGGACCCTTAAATTTGAGAGACAGGTTATAGGAACTGGAAGTCATGACAGAGGAAATAAGTATACTACCAAGATGAAGTGGAAATCTGGTGTATGATTGAGAGACTGAAGTTTGTCATAGATATATTTTATCTTAAAATTGTTCTAATTTGAGGTGCTTTGTATATAGAAAATGTGGACATATCAATGTTGGTTAACCTTGATGCAACCCATTCTTTTGCATCAAGTATTCATATGAAGTTTATTGAAGTATGTATTAGTCCTTGGGTACAAAATATTTCTGTTGAAGTTCCCACTAGAGATAGAATGATAATCATAAATGCTTACAAAGGTTGTCTGATTCGTATCAATGATAGAAAAAGCTGAAGCAGATCTATTATCTTTGAATATATATAATTTCATTTAATATTGAGAATGAATTGATTGTCGACGTATTACGCTTGGGTTGATTGTCCAAGAAAGAAGATAGTGTTCAAAATATGGACATAAAAAGTTTAACTTTCAGAGAGAACATAAAATACTCTCAAACTATCTTATTTTGCTCTGACCAATATGAGATGGTTGAAGAAGGATTATGAGAAGTAATTGGCATACACAATGGATTCTAGAAAGGAAAATAGGAAGTTAGAAGAAATCTTAGTGATGAAAAAGATTATTCTAATGTAATCCCTGATGAGTTGTCTAGGTTACCTCCAAGTAGGGAGATTAAATTTTCTATTGATGTGATACCAGGATTGTCACATATATTTAATAGCACCCTAAAGAGTGACAACCACTAGGTTAAGAGAGTTGAAAGTTCAAAAGTTCTTAGATAAACAATTTATTCAATTTAAGGTGCTGCTATAAGGAGCCCATGTAATGGTTGTGAAGAAATAAATATGGAATGATGAAATTGTGTATAAACTACAAATAGTTGAATAAGAACAAATATCGTTTTCCTAGGATAAATAAATTGCTTGAGCAATGCAATGAGCGATAGTGTTTTCTAAGATAAACCTGAGATCAGGTTATCACCAATTGAGGATAAAGGAAGGGGACGTGCCTAAGACTATTTTTAGGACACACTATAGTCATAAGTTTCTTGTGATGACATTTGGATTGAATAATGTTTCAGAAACATTCATGGACTGGATGAATAAAATGTTTGAACCATTTCTTGATAATCTTGTGGTTGTGTTCATAGATAACATTTTGGTATATTTTAAGACTAAAGAAGAGCAGGTAAAACATTTAGAAATTGTGTTAGAGATTTTGAGGAGAAAGAGATTGTATGACATAAGTTCTCTCGGTGTGAATGTTGGTTGAATGAAACAACTTTCTTGGAACATATAATATCCAAAAATGACATAATAGTTGATCAACAAAAGGTAGAGATAATGTTAAGTTGGGAGAAACCAATTAATGTAACTAAGAATAGAATCTTCTTGGGGTTAGCAGGTTATTATAGAATATTCTTTTAGAAATTTTTATGTAATATTGTTGAATAAACTGATCAGAAAATAGGTGAGATTTCTATGGTAAGGGAAATATGAGAAAAATTTTCCAATTACTTAAAAAAAAGGAGATATTGACTACAACTCAAGTATTGGTGTTTTCCTTCTAGTGATGAAGGATTTGTGGTACGTCAAATCAATGATTGGGATATGTGTAGCATAGAAAAGCTATGGCCCATACTTCTAAGAAATTGAGGATTCATGATAGAAGTTTCCACACTCATGACTTAGAATTTACTGTTATAGTGTTTACTTTAAAGATTGGAGATATCATCAGTATGGAGCCACTTATGAGATTTTCAAGGGTTATAAGAGTTTGACATACTTACCTACCTAGAGAGAGTTGAATTTGAGGCAAAGATGGTTTGTGAAGTGGTTTGTGACTATGATTGTACAATTCTATATCATCCAAAAAAAAATGAAGGTGATAGTTGATGCAAGTTAAGTACAATCGGGAGTTCTGATGTAAAAATTGATGATAGATTTAGAGAAATAAGAATGAAGCTGAATACTAGTGATAGAGGAGCATGATAAACGAATATGGTTGTACAGTCATCCATAGTAAAATGCTTTGGAGTTGTAAGGTAGAGATGAAGAGATAGAAAAGATTAAGCATTGAATGCTTACTAGTAAAATGCTTTGAAGTGAGAGTATTGAAACATAGGAGTTGTGCTCCCAATGTTGCGGAGTTGAGAAATAAGATATTAAAAAAGGCACATGAGGATGTAGATTCGATGCAACAAAGTAACAATAAGATGTATAGAGAATTGAGACAGAATTTCTGGTGGTTAAGATGGAAGAAGGGTATGGTGGAGATTGTAAGGTTGTATGGAGTACTATTGAGGATAATGTCATATAGAGATGCTCAGAGTTACATCTTGGTTTTGGAGAGGCTTTCAGTAAGCCACGGGTACACATGCTCAGACAGAAAGAATTTTTAGAGAATAGAAGATATGTTAAGGATAAATGTGATAAATTTCTCAGTAAGTTGGGATACTTACATACCATCGATTGAAGTCGCTTATAATAATCAATATAAAATTATTATTGGATGGCACCGATTGAGACATTATGTGGTAGAAGGTGTAGAACTCCTCTATACTGGGAAGAAGTTAGAGAGAGAAAGATATTTGGTTCATAAATTATTAAATTAACAACTAAGATGATCAAATTTGTTAGAGAACCGTAAAGCAGCACAGAGTAGACCGAATAGCTATGCTAATAATAAAAGGAGATCTCTTAAGTTTCAAGTAGGTGATTGGGTGTATTGAAAAATATCTCAATGAAAGGGTGTATAGAGATTTAAACATGAAAGGAAAGCTGAATCTGAGATATGTGGGACCCTATAAGGTTGTTGAGAAAGTTGGACTAGTTGTGAATAGCATGGATTTCCTACAGAGTTGAAGTATTGGCATAACATATTTCATGTACTTTTGGTTCATTAGTTAAAGCTCTATGGCGAAATAAGGATATTGAAGAGATTACGTGAAAGCATGAGACAATTATGAAAAACTATTATTTACTTTTGTTTCTGGAATTAGATAAGGAAATTTCGAGGACAAAATTTTTGTAAGGTGGGTAGATTTGTAATACCCGTATTTGTGAAGTAAGGGTAAATAAGTAATTTAATAAATATGACATGAAGTTTAAATAATATATTTACGCGAAGGATTTAGTATTGAATAAAATAATTCTTTAAAAAAAATTTGGGGCATAGACATCATTAAAAAGTTTAACTAAAAAAAAAGGTCAAGGAAAACGGCAGCAGGTGGCAGCCCTGCTGCCAAGTGAAATTGTAAAGGGCTTACCCCTCCACATCTCCAAAACGTGGAGACTTAGTGAGGGGGAGGCTGTAGAGATTTTTGGGGGGCAAATCTCTCCTATATATACAAACATCCTATGTGAAATCTTACGATTTCACATAGTTGCTTTTAATTTCTTATTTTCTCAAAATATTTGGGGACCCAAAGAAAGGTTGAAAGAGCAAATTTTTGAAAGGGTTAACTACGAAATTTCATAGAGAATCAGGAAAGGCGATCAGAAAAACAGAAGGTAATAATATAATGTTTATTTTTGAATTTCTAACATTTACGAAGTTCTCTGAATTCAAAGTAAGAGTTTTCAAAGTGTGTGGTTCATATCGAATTGAAGAATAAATTAGAAAATTTATATAAATATGATGTCATGTGTTGACGATCTACAACCAGAGGAATTTCTATGAGAAACGGGAAAGGCAAGGAGGTGATCCACGCGTAACTTTAAGAGCTATGTGGTGAGTTGGATTTACTTTAAGTAGTCTAAATAAAAATCAAATATCTAGTGATAATATTGAACTTAATTATTAGCGTATGACTTGGTAGTAGATAAATATTTGGCTGATAAATATGATATGAATATTTGACAGACAAAAAAATTATTATGTTAAAAGAAATATTATTAGAAAAATAAGTTGATTTAATAATGATGGTGATAAATAAATTCTTGATGAGCCATGGTTGATGTTTTGATACTAATTTTGAGGAGATGAATTTTAGTAGATATTGACAAACTTTGAGAGATGATTTGATGTGATTTTGGATGAAATTTAGTGGATATTGGCAAGCTTTAATAGACAATTTGATGTGATTTGGGATAAGAGGAATTTAGTGAAATTTTAGTTATATAAATTTGAGAATAATCAAGATAGCCAATTTAAGTGTTTTGAATGTTTGTTGTCTTTATATTATTGTTCATATGCATATTTCATATTATTGTTCATATGCATATGCATTAAATAAGATAACTGAAAGAACTGGGAAGGGGCTGGTCTAATAGAACAACCATGACAGCCGGTATATGCTGGAAGCTTCTCTGTCTTTACCAGAAGAGGAGAATCCATGACGATTACGGTCTATGAGAAAAGAATCCTGCCACCACTCAAGACCTATGAATATGAAGTAGGCTAAACAACTAACAAAGCAAGCATTTAAGGACGCTCACCGAGTCCTTCTATCAAAGGAAGCTCTCGTGGAGGGCTCTCGAAATGATATCAAAGAGCTTCGAATCTGACTTAGAGAACAGTAGCAAGGACTAGAGGGAAGGTTTTATGAGCAAGCAAGAACGAGGGACACTGTGACAGCCATTATATGCTGGAAATAAATTCTATGATAGCTGGGATAAGCTGTAAAGAACCGAGAAGGGGTCGGTCTAAGATAATAATAACCTGTCGACAGGTGGGAAAACGTTCCCATCATAATCATTCATACATGGCGTCAGATTTAATTATTGCTTGCATTATTGAAATGCTTATGTGTAGTGTGTGATTGTGAATTAATTTGTAGATGGATGAGTTTTACAGAGAGATAGTTATGGTGATAAAAAAAAACCATCTAAATGATAGACATTATAATGTGAACCTCATTACGAGGTAATTATGAGATAATTGGTGGTCTTAAGGTAATCCAATAAATAAGAGAAAGAGATTGATAGAAAATGGATATGATGACATGTGTAGTGATAGTAGAGTGCTAGTGTCAAGTGTATGAGATATAAATTGATTTAAATATTAAAAGAATGTTTATACAAATGAGTACTTCTAGTAAATTTAATTCACTAAGCTTGTGAAGCTCACATCTCATTGTGCAATGATTTCAGGTGGCAGGCTTGACAAATAGTTTTGTGAGTTGAGGTTCAGAAGAAATCATTTTCTGTAAGTCACATACGTGTCAACATCCTCAAACTAATGGGAAAAGAAAATAAAAAAATTTATTTGTAAATATTCATGCATTTACTTTGTATCTAACGTTTAAAGATCATATTGATGTAACTCCCCTAATGAGGGTTGAGGATTGATGTAAAATTTTTCTATTTGTATTATTTATTTTTATTGTTGCATATATGTATCATACTGGAATTTTCAAAATGTGATGACACCGTCTTGGGGGTGGCCAACCCGGGATGGGTCGTTACAGAACACCTCCGGGCATATACCCTAAGGCAAAAGGCGAATGCCCAGCAGTAGAAACACCCGACCTTTCACCCCTTAAGGTGTTTTCAAAACGCCTCGCCTCAGGGCGCTCCTAGAGGCCGCCTTTTAAAACACTGCTTAAAATAGACCCCATTGGTAATTTTTAGAGCTGACAATGGATATTTTTGGTCAAGTTCCGGTGGACCATCTTCTAATCTATGTCTTGGATCGAGTTGAGTTCAGGTTTGAGTCATTACAGGCTGTGTGTTACTCGAGTTGAGTTGTGCTATGATTTTCTAGTCGTATATGTCAAGTCGTGGGGTCATATTTTGTCGGCCCTAGACTAATTACTGTATATGAAAAGTAGAGTATATAACTTAGTGTTATACAATGGGGATGAAGGGTTAATTTGGAGGGTTGGAGGTCTTCATATCTTTATTCTTTTTTATTACTATATTATATTTTTTATATTTAAGAAGAAAGTTTTAACTTTAATTAAGAGGGTAATTAAAGATTTGACTAAAAATATTGCAGAACTGGTTCTAGTTGCTTATCAGTAGAAGAAAATTAACATTGTTGTCATTGAAAATTAAGAACACATCCAAAAATTAGCAACTAAAATAAATAGTTGTTAACAAGTGGAAATAGTCACTCAAAGTCATCTGTGATGAGATCCCATCGCAGATTAGCTCATCTCAATTTTGCTCGACATATGCTAAAATTCAGCGACGGGTTTGTCATTATCAGCGACGAGAATACCCTATCACTAATGTTTTCCCCAAAAAAAAAGGCGATAAAAAATTGTATTAACAAGGAGAAACTCGTCACTAATGCCATCACTAAACATAGGGAATTTTCAGCAAGGAAAAATTCATCACTAATGTCGTCGCATATAAGGTGATATTGTTCTACTTTTAGCGACGGGTTTTGCGAGGGGATAGCCATCGCAGATGAGTTGGTAAGGTATCAGGGACGAAAAATCTCATTGCTGATATTTATTGTGCAAAATTATTAGCAACCAACTTCCCCATTGCTAATGTCGTCGCAAATCCCAATTTATTGATTTTCTTGAATTTTTGAAATAATATAAAAATTCATAATTACCTGCACAAAATGTATTACATTTACATTTAAAATTGGATTTGATTACATCAATACCAAGAAGTGAATAGACAAATTGGAATTGAACAAATTCTAATTATAGTATAAATAATAGTAACAAAATATAGTATCCAAATATGTAATAATAAACATGAAATCTAATAATATTTAAATAAAAAAATCAACATAATCATCTAATACAATACCAAAAAAAATGGTCCTAAGGGTCCTCGAGATCATCGTCGTGTATGAGATCATATTCAACGTCCTCATCCTCCCATCATCGTCACTATGATCGTCCTCCCCAGCATCATCGAGAGACAACTAAAACAAAAAATAAGCATTATTGAAGGAAAATGCTAAATAAGTTAATTAGCAACCATTTTGGTATAAAAAAACTTAGTTATCTATGTTTTTTGACCGACTCCCCTCGGTTTTTTTAACCGGTGATCGAAAATGGATTCCATTAATTCTCACTAATCACATTCTAACAAATGGACGTTACGGTAACCTTGCTTTGTCCATTAGACAACTATTTTACTCTTTTGACCTTAAAATTACTAAGTTATCTACTTTTTTGACCGAAACCACTACTGGTTTTTAATTGGTGATCCAAAATGGATTTTTAGTTCCCACTAGTCACATTCTACCAAACAGATGTGACAGTAACCTCGCCTTGTCCATTAGACAACTTTTTTAATCTTTTGACCATAAAACCACTAAGTTATCTACGTTTTTTTACTAACACTTCCAGTTTTTAACCGGTGATCCAAAATGGATTTTGTTTGTTCCCACTAGTCACATTATACCAA
The DNA here is from genome assembly GCA_023935145.1 of Bretschneidera sinensis. NCBI lineage: Eukaryota > Viridiplantae > Streptophyta > Magnoliopsida > Brassicales > Akaniaceae > Bretschneidera > Bretschneidera sinensis. Next base: position 105,019,390 of record CM043698.1, on the reverse strand, counting down.
ACAGACGTGACAGTAACCCAGCTTTGTCAATTAAACAATTATTGTACTTTCTTAACTTTAAAACCGCTAAGTTATCTAATTTTTTGACTGAAACCCCTCCCGAATTTTAAATAGTGATTCAAAATAGATTTCGTTTGTTCTCATTAGTCACATTCTACCAAACGGGTGTGACAGTAATTTCATCTTGTCTGATAGACAACTATTTTACTCTTTTGACCTTAAACCGCTAAATTATCTATGTTTTTTAACCGAAACCCATCTTGGTTTTTAACCAGTGACCCAAAATGGATTTTGTTGTTCCCACTAGTCACATTCTACCAAATGGACGTGACGGTTACCCTACCTCTTCTGTTAAACAACTATTTGACTCTTTTGACCTCAAAACCGTTAAGTTACCTATGTTTTTTATTGACCCCCACCCCCCCCCCCCCTAGGATTTTAAATGGTGATTCAAAATAGATTTCGTTTATTCCTAGTAGTCACATTCTACCAAACAAATATGACGGTAACCTCACATCGTCTGTTAGAAAACTATTTTAATCTTTTAACCTTAAAACCACTAAGTTATCTACTTGTTTTACTGAAATCCCTCCCAATTTTTAACCAGTTATCCAAAATGGAATTCATTTGCTCCCACTAGTCACATTCTACAAAACGGATGTGATAGTAACTTTGTCTTATCTGATAAACAACTATTTTACTCTTTTGACCTTAAAACCGCTAAATTATCTACGTTTTTTTACCGAAACTCCTCCAGGTTTTTAACCGGTAATCCAAAATGGATTTAGTTGTTCCCACTAATCATATTTTACCAAACGGATGTGACGGTTACCCTGCCTCGTCTATTAGATAACCATTTTACTTTTTTGATCTTAAAACCGTTAAGTTATCTATGTTTTCTTATTAACCCCGCCCATTAGTTTTTAACCAATGATCCAAAATAGATTCCGTTTGTTCCCAGTAGTCAAATTCTACAAAAGGGACGTGACAATAACTCCGACTCATCACTTGGACAACTATTTTACTCTTTTGTCCTTAAAACCACTAAATTATCAACATTTTTTTTATCGAAACCAGTCCCAGTTTTTAACTGATGAACTAAAATGAATTTTGTTTGTTTCCACTAGTCACATTCTACCAAACGAATGTGACGATTACCCCGACACGTCCATTAGACAACTATTTTACTCTTTTAACCTTAAAACCATTAAATTATCTATAATTTTTCACCCAAACTAGTCTCAATTTTTAACCGATGATTCAAAATGGATTCTATTTGTTTCCACCAGTCACATTCTACCAAATAGACATGGCATTAACCCCGTCTTGTTCGTTAGGCAACTATTTTACTCTTTTGACCTTAAACCACTAAGTTATCTATGTTTTTTTATCGAACCCCCTCTTAGGTTTCAACCAGTGATCTAAAATGGATTCTGTTTGTTTCCACTGATTACATTATACCAAACGTACGTGACAGTAACCTAATAATTATTATACTCTATTGACCTTAAAACTACTAAGTTATCTACATTTTTTTTATCGAAACCCCTTGGATTACTTTTCTTCCCACTAGTCACATTTTACCAAATGAACGTGATGATAATCTATCCTCATCTATTAAACTACTATTTTACTCTTTTGAACTTAAAACTACTAAGTCATCTACGTTTTTTTTCCTGAAACTCCTCTCGATTTTTAACTGGTGATCCAAATTGGATTTCGTTTATTCCCACTAATCACATTCTAGCAAACGCATGTTACGATAACTTTTCCTCGTCCGTTAGAAAACTATTTTACTCTTTTGACCTTAAAACCTCTAAGTTATTTACGCTTTTTTTACTTAAAACTATTTTATCCTAAGACAATGAAGTTTTGAAAAATTTTACGCTTAAACTACTAAGTTATGAACATAACAAAGTTTAAAATGTGAGTGTGTGCTTATATACATCGGATTAAGGTGGTGGTGGAGGTCCAATATGTGAAGGACTAATGCCTAACTGTGTGCACATATGAACTATAGTCCTCTTCATTGCCTTATTCACACCCTCTTGAATCTTCAAGTTCGCATAGCACTACTAGGACTCGGTAAACTCTAGTGAAGATGGATCGAATTTGGAGATGGAAGTGAGGCACGAACCGCATCCGGATGAGGTCCTCCGCCTAGTATAGAGGTCCATCCAATTGTCGTATCCATAATTCCTTCCTTTTCTTGATCCACCAGATACTACTAACCACGCCTCCTCATCGAAAATGGGCTGTGAGGATGTATTATCTTTATATTTCTCCTGCACCACCTTATTATAACTCTCCTACAATAACAAATGAAGACATTTTATCAATATGCATAATTAGTAAATTCATAAAAAAAAAAACATGCTAAATATACTTACACTATATACTACTTATAAAACAAAAAATTATTACTTACAGCGATGACTTTCGACTTGGTGTCCACAAATTCACCAGTTCCCTTTCTCTTATGTGTCTCCAATAACACCTAAATATTTGAAGGATCGTGACTTAATTTCTGCACATAGTAATAAATTTTGTCAGTAAAAATTCAAATGAATTACAACAAATAACCATATATATTTTACCAAAGAACGAGTATATCATACCAGCCTCACTTTGTGTTGCGGTATACTGATAGACCCCATCAAATGGTGAACAATCTCACTTCTCGCCCGCTTGTTCGAAGAGGACACTTGGGAATGTTGCTACCAGGACTCCTAAGACCATATATCAGACAACCCTTCCCAATAAATTTGTTTCAGCCCATAGTCATGACATTCCTTCCACTTGCTCACATCTTCAGTACCTTATGTTATCAAAGACTTTTTTGGCTTGATATTGAATCTCGAGTCTAAAACTTATATCGTTCCTGAAAACAACCAAGAAAACATTAGTTGAAATCTACTTTTTACCGGTGCAGATATGTTTAACATGCATATATAAGTAAAAACATTTAACGCTTAATAGGAAATAAAATCTTTTATACCAAAAAGTCTCTCCAAAAGACATCTCCCACGGAGTCTGGGTAATGGTTCCATGAAGGACATGCACCGAGCAAATGCTGTAAAGCCAAGTGGAAAATGATGCTCATTACCTTGTTGCACCTAAAGAAAGACCTACAAGCATCGAAGGAGTATTGTCAATATCATAACTAAAACAATAAAAGTATTAAACACATGCATAACCCCACTTCAAATGAAATATAAAGAGAACCTTAGGAACAGGATAGTCAATATGGTCCTCTCCATAGGGGTCATTGGGGGATCTGAAATCTGTGTAGGTTCTCTCCCAATCCTCTCAACCTCTTGTACACCCTTTGAATCCGTCCCCACGGTGAGTTGCCCTCTGCCTGGAGTTTTGATTTCAATATATCTTGACATGTCAATAAACAATTCAATATACATTTAAAAGTGCAGCAAAGAAATAATAAACAAACATTATATATATATATAGACTTTACCTGCACTAGGGTCCGAGTCAGTCGAGGACTATCCGATACCTCTATCGCAACTAAGGACGCGACCTCCACTATATGAAAAGTAAGAATCTGTGATGGAATAATAACGACGAAAAATTTTCAGTCGCATTTGTGTGTTATCTGGGACGACCATTATAATCGGTCGCAATTGTTCCTCGACCTCTAGTCACCATCCTGTTTCATAAAAAAATGAACGAATAAATTGATACAAACGATTTAAAATGTGATACAAATCATGAAGAATACTAGGTATATCTAGTTCTTCATCCAAAAGAATTCGATTTGGAAAAAACATTTCATTATCTTGGAAGTACTCTTCAACAATAAGCACTAGATCGTTAGTTGGATCTTCATTGGAAAGAACATCAACAAAGCCCATTGCTTTGGTTTTATAAACTGCCTACCAATCACTTCTATCTTTCTTTTTGGATGGATAAGGGCAATAAAAAACTTGGGTTGCTTGCTCTAATAAGACAAATGACTCATCTGAGTTAAGCCTTGATTTGTGGTTAATATCTATCAGACTGTGTAGTCAGTGAACTTTTAGTCCGTTCTCATAATTATACCAGTGACATTTAAACAATATAAAGGCATTATTAGCCGCTGCATATTGTAGCTCTATAATTTCTGTCAACATACCATAGAAGTCACGTTCATATGCATCATAACAACTACCTTTAACACATATACCACTGCCTATTGTTCTAAATTTTCTATACTCTTGGATGTAAAACTTGAATCCTTTTACAATATAACTGTTATAACACCTCACATGTTTAAAGGGTCCAAGTCATATTTCTCAAATCCGTTCATCTATGATTTGGTCGGCTAAAATATATTACAATAAAAATATTGCATGAATATTAAGGGAAAATTAATAATACGTAAGTAGTTATCTAATTAATTCAATGTAAATGTTCACAACTACATTATTATGTATCGAATTAATGTATGCAATTATGGAATGAAAACATTAGAAATAATAATTGAGCTAAGTACTTACTCCACATATGGCTCGATCTGCGCACAATTCAATAGAACATATATCTTTGTAGCCTTGATCCCATTCTCATATAATATTCAACTCGAACCATGCCAAAGGCACGATCAGGGTAACGAAAAACTGAAAGACAATCCTTTGGGCCCACAAACCCACCATCGTCATTAATACCAACTTGATTCAAATTTTTTTAACATCTAGTTCAAAATATTAGGAGCAAAAATTGAAACTTTCTCTATAATGCAGGACTCAACAATGGAACTTTCCACGCGCGCTTTATTACAAGCCCTTTTCTTTAAACTGCTCATACACTTATTTTTCATATATAGCGATTATAAAACAATTATTAACAGGAAGACACAAAATGCTTTATAAAATGGATAAAGATTGGAAAAGTTTATTACATCTCAAAGGGATACATCCACCGATAAGCATCCCATATTGAGTATGGCAAAAATTCATAGAACGCTAACAGTAGTAATCTCTCTATGAACACATGGCAATCGTGACTTTTCATACCGTGGAACGTACACTCGTTTACTTTAACACATCGAGCTATGCTCGAGGCATATCCATCTAGGAACTTCAACTTTGAAACCCATCGCACACAATCTTTATCTAAGACTTGTCCAATGTGTAGGTTACTTTAGGTCTCTTCGTTTTCCCACTCACTTCAACCAAATCCAATTATGGACGCTTACACAACTCTTTCATATCTTCTCGAGCATTTGCATTGCCTTTCATAGCCTTGGTATCCATTGTAACCCCGGTGTTTTATTTATAATATTAAAAGCCACAGAGTTTTACTTCGGTGTGTTATTAGTGTTGCTTGTTCAGTTTTGAGCTAATTTTTTTATTTATTGTATTTGAAATTAGAAGAACTTTTGAGGAATAACAACAAGAACAAAGCAAAAACAGAAATTTGGGAAATTATGTGGGGGAAATAGAAAGGTGTGCAAACAAAAAGGGTTATTATGAAATTAATGGAAAGTTTTGCCTATAAATAGAGTGTGGGAGAGAGAGAGACCAGCAAATGTTGGAACCCTCTAAAAAACCTAGAGAAAGAGAAGAAAAAAAGGAAGGAGGAAGGAAATGATGAAAGTTTCTTGCTAACCTAAGGTAAATCTTGTTCTCCTTTACTTTTAAAGCATTAAGTTTGTTTATTAAACTAGAGAATGAAGATTCTTGAAGCTTGATATGAAGAATTTGCTTGAGAAAAAGCTTTAGAAGAAAATTGTTTTCAAAGAAAATGATTTTGTGATGGATTTCTAAGTTTGATGTGTTTTTATATGAAATATGCTTTGGCTGATGTATAATATTTGATTTGAAACCCTTGAGAACTTGAATTTGATTTGGATTGGAAGTCTCATGGGAGACAAGAAGTTGTTTTGAATAAAAATGAAGTTTTTGCCTTAAAACTTTCTAAAATCAGAACCAGGTAATCGACAGTCGAATGTGAAATTATTTGGACCTTAGACAATTGATTATCCATTTGACAGTCAACTGTCGACTGTGCAAATCTCTAGGCAGCATACAATAGACTATCCAAGCCCATGAACCTGTTCTCAGCCTCGTTTCTCCCAAATTGAGCCACTATTGTTAAGGTATTCAACCATAGACTTATTCTAAGGTTCTGAGTTTAAAAAATATGTTAAATTTTTAAAAGCTAAGATCTTGAAAGGACTTCATTTGTTTTAAACCATGCAAAAACAAAGCTTATAAAAGTTTTATACAAAGGAAGAAAATTTGTGACTTAACCTCTAATTTTGTTTACTAGTATAAGCTTTATGAAATGCTTGGGTATATTTAAATTATATGTTTCTTGAATAAGTATACTAAGTAATTATATACGTTAGGTGTGATCGGAGGAAGACACTAAGGCTAAGAAATAATCCAAGATTTGAGCTTAGTACGACAAAGGTAAATAATATGTTAAAGATTTAAAGTTATACAATATAACTAAATTATGAAATCATAAATATTAGTATATTGAGATTGATGCATGCATAGAGATTGAGGTTTAGTGATAACCTAAAATGAAAGACGTATGGGAATATAATGGGCTTAGCGATTGGAACCATAATCCAAAACTATTTGAAAATGAGTACTTAGTACGTAACTATATAAATAGACGTATATGATTGCTTGTATAAGCTTCTTGGTATAACCTCCCTAGTATGAACAATATACTATTTGAGTAGATGACTACTAAACTGAAAAGTTATTGAACTATAATCAATAGTGAAAATGAGAAATGTATACACATATAAAGTGTTATGATTATATAAGAATTGAATATAGAAATGGCTTGATGCCTACGTATTAAAAACTGGTGAATGTATACCCTTGAATAGAAATGACTAATGTATGGACTTATGTGAAATGAATAATTGTTTAATTCAATTAATGAATCCTTCTTTTACTATTATAGTAAATCGTTGTGAGATTGAATACACGATTATATAAATTGTGAATCTAATGATGTGAGCAGTTGATGGATGCTTGATTTGAAAATTGTTTGGATCATGATTTACAATTACTGCATACGATTTTAATGAAGGACTCCGCCTAGTAAAGGGTAGGGAGGGGATCTTAGTTATTTTAATGTAGGACTCCACCTAGTAAAGGGTAAGGAGGGGATCCTGGTTATTTAAATGTAAGGATTCCGCCTAGTAAAGGATAGGGAGGAGATCCTAATTGTTTAGACGTTAGGGCCCCGCCTAGTAATAGATAGGGAGGGGATCCAAATTATTTACATGGGGAAACGTCCTAATAACTATATGATTAGCCCATGGGAGGCAAATAAAAATGAATTAAAATTGGAAATGAAAAAAAACGAAGTAAAGAAGTGAACTTGCATTGCATTCTTCCATTGATGGTTGGTGAATCATATTTGGCCCATGAATGACATGAATTATACTTAGACTATGAGAGGCAAAATTTGTGTTTGATCCATGAAGATGTTTTGTGTTTGGCCCATGAAAGGTATTTGATTTTTTGCCTATAAAAGGCATACTATGTGACTTATTAAATGAAATACATGTGGTTGATAATTTCTTGTGATATGATGAAAACATATAAGGAGATGCAGGTTATGAATAAATAGTTTACACTAATGTTACGATAAGATTGTATTTATATAATAAATGTTTATTTTCCTAAAGATTGGACTCTCCTTTGAAAAATCTAAAAGATTTAAGTCGTTTTACATCTATATCTACTTATAACATACATGATAAGAATTGGAATTTAAGTAGAATGTCCCTAAAACGACTACTCTTAGTAAGATGTTTTACTCACTGAGATTTCTAGCTCACCCCCTCCATTTTACTAATATTTCAAGAAAGTCATCGGAAGGTTTATGGTCAAAGTTGATGGAAAACCTTAGTAAGGTCATCGCCCACGACATCCTCATTGTTAAGTCTCCTTGGAAGTTTAAGTTTTGTTTTAGGTTTAGTATTTGTAAAAGATGTTTGAGGTAAAAGTACTTGAAAAAGTTTTTCCTTTTCATTGTGTCTCTTGTTAAAACCTAGAGTTGGCATATTGTATTAAAGGATTTATTGTATTCAAGATTCTATGTTTGTATTAAATTGAAATGATTGAAAGAATTTTCGCTTGATTGATATGTTTGCATCTTCAGTCAAGGTGCTCAATACTGAAAGGTAATGGAGTTGTCCCTAGTAAGGCTAACTCGGGATGGGTCATTACATCCATAACAATATTGAAGACGTTATCAAAAATATTTTTATCGATATGCATGATGTCCAAATTATGACGAACTAGATTTGTTGACCAGTAAGGCGATTCCCAAAAGATACTTCTTTTCACCCAGTTATACTCCTTCCCAAATCCAGGAATCACTTGCGTTGACCCACTCCCAAAAGTGATTTGTTCGAAAGTGAAAACTATATCTTTCAATTCTTCACCAGACAACTGACGCAGCAGGAGAGAGTACTCCACTATGTTCTTTTTGAAATTGTACTTTTGCTTTCAAAAAACATGATCAATCGATAAGAATTGATGATGACAGTTAAACCAACAGTTTTTATGACCATGAGTCAGTCTGAATGATTTGGTATGCTCCATAAAATAAGGACAAGCCAATATCCCCTAAGTACTCCAACCAAAAAGCATACCACATGTGGGAAAGTCACTGATCATCCATAGAAGTGAGGCTTTCATATTGAAATTTTGATTTTTAGATGCATTGTAAGTAACAACTTTATATGTCCACAACATCTTCAACTCATCTACCACCGAATTTAGATAGACATCTAGATTTTTACCAAGGTGGTTTGGAGCTAGAATGACTAAGGATAAGAAAAGAAATTGCTCCTTCATGCACATCTCAAGTGGTAGGCTGTATGGGGTGCCAAATACTGGCCAATAAGAGTAAAGAGCAGTTGAATGGCCGAACGATGTGAACTCGTCAGTCAAGAGTCTCAACCTAATAATTTGTAGTTCGACGGTAAATGACGAGTGTTTATATCAAATTATTTTCACGCCTCACTATCTATCAAGCAGATGACCATTTCTAGCTTACTATGTTTTCCCCCTTTGTGCCATCTCATGTGTTCAACAGTGTTTCGTGACATATAAAGCCTCTCACGTCTTGGTGTGACTGGAAGGTAACGCAACACCTTGTATGGTATATCCTTTTGCTTCTTATTACCCACTTGTTTAGGTTGAAATCGATCATGGCCACACACATCAGTTTTTCATCTCCTTGTCTTCCTTTTAGTACAACATACAATCATTAGGATATGTATGTATCTTCTCATAACCAAGTCCTATCCCCTTTACCATCTTCTTGGACTGGTAAAGGTTTTCAGGCAACTTCTCGCTTTCCGGTAACATACTCTTGATTATTGACATTAACTAATCATAACAGTTCTTAGACATGTTAAAATCGGATTTACAATTCCATAGTGCAAGACCATCGATAACTTAGTGTACTTGTTGCAACCCTTCCACAAAGGTTCATCAGCATCTCTCAACATATCGTATAACTTTGCAGCATCGGAATTTGGCCCCTTTTACACATCCTAATTAAAATATGGCCCAGCAGCATCCATTACCATGTCTCAAATCCAAATTCATTCCTCCAAAACCTTCTTTCACACAATCAAATGATTTCGTTGATGGTTCCCCAACCCAATTAGCTGCCCCATGGAAAGACTAATGCTTATAACAATTAATAAAACACTTTTTGTTTAGGTGTGCGGTAACGTCATCTCAAGTTAGGAATTTATTGTTCTTACAAACCTTGCAAGGACACCAAATAGTTCCCTCGTGCATAAACCTTACATTCTTATAGGAGAAGTCAAGAAATTCGTGAACTCTGCACTCAAAATCCCATGATAGAGAATTATCCACAACCCGACGGTCCATCCAACTCCGGTCAACTAACATCATTCCACCGACTAAAACATGATCAAATCTCAAAGTTATTCCTATTTCCAACTAATGTGTGTTGCTGCTTAATAACTGTGTTCTTTCCTTTTACTAATAGGCAGATGTTCCTAACCCATTCAAGAATGCGTAATCCATATTGCATATAGTTTTTCCAGGCTTGTTTGTTTCAAGTAAACTTCGCTAACATCTCCCTTTAGTTCTCCAAGTACACGACTTAAATTCAAAGCTATATCCTCGAAGGAGATAACCCCGAATTCAGTATATACCTAGAGAGCAGAGAGGAGATACTACCAAAATTTATCGAAAGAAAACAAGCATGGAAAAATTAACTGCAATATGGATCATGTATTCCTAAATTGTCTACACTGGACAATTCAATGGTTATTTGAACATAAACACTCTCATTGCAAACATATTAATTATTAAGCAACAAGAGCAGTTGCAATGCTCAATAATCTTTAGATTGGCAATCTAAGGATAAGACCTAAATTATAAGATTTTCATTCACCGAAAATTTTATAGCAATTCCGACAAAGTTTCCCTTAAATTTCGGATTTTTCCCAAATTTTTCAAGTGCCCAAAAAACCTGTATTAATTCAACTAATCCAATCCTACATACTAATATAGTAATATACTAGGGAGTATCGTTTTCTTTTAGATGATAACACACTAACATACTAATACACTAACCTACAAACTAGCATACAAACAAACTAATTGGCATACTAACACATTAACATAATAACTAACAAATATACAAACAATAATTGTAATTTGCTCATAACATACTAACTAACATAGTTATATACTAGCATACAAACTAACTAGCTAACATAAACAAACTCACACACCCACCCCCACACTCGCACACCCACGCCCACACCCACCACCCACACACTAATAACCTAAGCATTTAAAATATGTCTAAGTCAATCTCACTAAATCATATGTCAAACCATATAATAGTTTGTTATATAGCTACAATAAAAGTTCCTTAATAATTGTTACTTTGCTATGCTAATTACAAAAAAACACATAATCCACAATTAGATTAACAAAGTCAAGTGCTAGAAACATACCTAACTAGCGGAGGATATAATCAAGATGCTCAAGAGGCATTTGAGGAGAAAATTGGGAGTGATGAAACCTTGCAACAAAATAAGATGCAAACACTTTTAAATAAAAATGAGGAGAGAGAGAAAGTGTGCACAAAGAGAGAGAGAGAGAGAGAACAGGGGAAAGAGAGAGCAGAGAGAGAACACGGGCGAAAATGAGAAGGGGATTTTGGGGTTAGGGATTTAAAGCATCAGCGACATATGTCCTCGCTGAAATATATATATACACACGATGGCATTACTTTGCTAAAATTTAGCATCCAAGTCATATGTCCCGTCATAAATGAAGTTATCAACGAGGGCAAATTCTGGTCGTTGATATCCCGTCATAAAAAACTTTTTTTCATGTAGTGAGTCGGATAAAATTTATAATTTAGAAAACAAATTTGATATAAGATGCTAAAAGAATATCATATTTCACCCTATGGCTTTAAAACTACAGAAAAAAATGCTGCTCTCATTTATGCATTCTACAAATAATAAATTATCATGTAATGAAATCTATAAAAATATATTTTCTTTTTTTGATATAATAAGCTTTTACTCTTAACTCTATATAAGCAAATCATTTACAAAAAAAAAAAATACTTAATATGAACAAGTTTCTCCGTAAAAAATTTATTACTTTGTAAGGAAATCTATTAATTTTAAAATTATTAATAAATATTCAATAGGAAAACTTAAACTTAAAATTTATTTTATTTTATTTTTATAATATTTTTACCTAATAAATAAATTCAATTATATATTGGACTTTGTATAAATTACTCTAACAACATCAATGATTTTTTATGTATAAAGTTTGAAGATTGTATATAAAGAAATCATATACAAAAAATATAAAAAAATCATGTCTAATAAATAAATTTTCTACAAAAAAATTATTTTTATATAATTAGATACGCTAATTTAACAAAAAAGTAATGATTAGATTTATATCAAAATAATAAATTCATCATAATAATTTTTTTAAAAGGCATCATTATATTAAATTTTATTCACGTTGAAACAATATTATTGTTTTGTAATATTATAAATTTTGATGATTGCATTTATTTCTCTAATAGAAATTAAAACATGTTAGGTATTTATTATATTATATTATTTAATTTACATCTAAAAAGTAATGAAAATTAATTATACTTAATATTTATCACGTACAACACACTTTCTCTTATAATCAGTATATATGAATGAAATATAGTATTTCTTTCGGTAATCTTCTCCCTTCGATTATCATTCAATCTTTAGCATAAAGAGATTTTAATTCTAAAATCTTACAATAAATGAATTTACCAAACTGAGTTAATTTACACCCACGATAAACCCTTTATTTCTGTAGTTTTGATTTTGAAACTTACATGTAAGTCCACATACATGAACACCAAATCTGCATTTGTGTGAATGATGGCTCTTTTCCCGCCTTTCCTGCGGTGCTTGAGGGAGATCATAGTGGTACTGATTTGCATATAGGGTGATTCCTACATAATTTTTTAGTAGATTGCATTCGTTAGTCTGTTTTATTGGAAAATGGAAGAGAAAATAAATTAATTTTGAAATTTTTATTATAACTTGGTGTGACAATTTGCATATATGATTATAAAATTTAATAGCATGGCATCAATCAATCGATTTTAATAATCAGCATCCATACGAAGAAAAAGAAAAACTTGGCAAATACTACAAAATATTTATAAAAAAAAACACAACAACATTTATAATAAGATCAATATAAAGTAATTTGCTGGAAAATTTTATGTACTTGGAAATAGTCTGGACCATGATATTTTTTTACATAATGTGTCATAATTTTGATTGACACACAAAATAAACAGAATTTATTTTGATAAATATAATAAACATATTATTGAATTCGGAGTTTTAAATTATTTATTAAAATATTCGAGTGATATCTATATAAAATGAAAAAAGAAATTGTTTTTATTATTTTAATGACGTTTATTTTGAAGCAAAAAGTTAGAAATAATTTTGAAAATAATACATTTAGCAAGGATCTATGGACACTAAGTGTAAGAATAACAAAGCCTTACATCACTCCAATATTTTTTGAATAATTTGTTTTTTTCTTTAAACCGATCCTTGCCCATATAATCTCTAATATATATATATATATATATATATATATATATATATATATATATATATGAATGAATCTGAATAGGGTGTAAAACTTTTGTAGACAAAAATATCCTTACTTAAATGATATAATTTTGATTCTATAATTATTAGACTATATAATTGTAATTCTAACCGAATTTTGATTGATGTAATTTTCTATTGTTCTATTAGAATTGGGGCTGCTATAATGTTCTATTTTTTATTATAATTTGGATTAGGTTTGAATAGGGTGAAAACTTTTGATAGACAAAAAATACCAGATGTACTTTGTTTAGATTTTTTAGTTTATTCATCACTCTTTTTTTCAAAAACAAAAATAGTATCGTTACGTAGAGAGAGAAAGTTTATTACATATAAGTGTGTAGACTAAAATGAATATTTATCTTGAATAAACTTTTTTCTTTCTAAAAAGGTAGTTTCAGTTATAATATTAATTTTTGTATTTGATTTTCTCAATTTGTACAACCGATGATTTTGTGAGATTTGACATGTCAAACTTAGGGGTGCAAATTAGTTGGTAATCGAACTACATAAAAATAAAGCAATTTATGAAAAAAAAATTAATAGATATTTTTTCTCAAATTTTCGGTTATTCAGTATTATTAAAATATAATTTGATAATTTGGTATACCAAAATAATAAAATCCATTACATTTAAAAATTTATAAAAATAAAAAAAATTGGTCATTCGGTATTACTAGAATATAAAAAAATTGAATTGATATCAAACCAAATTACCAGTGTTTTAACAAAAATAGTATCGAGTACCGAAATAATAGGTTTGGTAATTCATTTTTTTTCCTAAGTACACCCCTAATCACTAGCTTTTTATTTTCATATAAATTAATAATTATCATCATGTCATAGTTCAAAAATAATGTCTCTGATATTTAGAATTTAGATGAAATTATTTTTTTGTTGTTATTTTACCATTTAATTATTTTTACCTGTACGTAATATTTCACGGAGAGATACCGGTTATGTAGTGCTGTAATTTCCTGTAAATAATACAACTACCCTGGTTTGGGAAAATCTTATTCTTTTAGAATAATATATACTATATATATAAGTATAAATAAGTTATAAAACATTCAGTAGACAAAAAATACATATACTTAATAATTATTTTTTTCTTTTCTTCTTAAAATTAGAAGCATAAAATTTTCTCGCCGCTAAATTGATAAAGTTTCCACAGGTCAGTGTGATCCTTTTCTTGCAGAATTGATGGTTGCTAGAGAGGGTTTAAAGTTTGCGAGTCACCTTGGATATACGAGCATTGAGCTTGAAACGGATAGTTTACATTTGGTTCAGGAAGTGAAGCGCCCTATTCCTGGTGATGCTCATTTATGACTTAAAAGTTCTAGCTTCTAATTTTCAAATTTTTTCTTTCAATTATATTCCTAGATTATATAATGGTGCTATTCATTTGTTAGCTCGACATGCTTTATTTGTAACAACCGATAGGTGCTGGGATGGGGTTTGTTCCTAATTTCTTACTGCTCAGATCTTGTTGGACGCTATTCATTGAATAAAAGTAGTTACTTTCCTTTCAAAAAAAAATTGTTTGACAAAAAATTCACAACTTCATATAAACAAGTTTTTTTACAAAAAAAAAAAAGAAATTATTATTTAACTAAATTAATTAAACTAATTTTTTAGTTTCCTCAAATAACTAAGTTTTAGTTTTCTATATAAGCATATTATTTACAAAAAAAAAAAATCATTACTCTATGAAAATATTTCAACGAAAAATTAATTAACTTTTAATTAAAGTAATAAAAAATAAAGATTGATATGCTTAAATTTTGGATATTTTGTAACTATTTAATTCAAATTATACTCTTCCACTTTTATAAGGAAAAATATGCTATTCCACTTCGAACATTCTATCACGACAAAAATTAGAGGACAAAACACCTTTAACAATTAAAACTAAGAACATGTATCAAACGTTCTTTTTCTCAATAAAAAAAAAATCATAGTAGCCAAGTGATTTTAAGAAAACTTAATCATAGAGTAATATTATATTTAATTTAAATTTGCGTTATCAGTTGTGGAAATAAAACATGCCTCCTAGATGTTGAGTGATTGCCTAGAGATTACTTTTAAGTCTGAATCTATTTTGTGGCACCTAATATAGCTAATTTCAAAGTCAAATTAGTTAAAACTTTTATTATAATTATTTTTTGGTGTAACAATGATCTAATCTACCTATATTCCTTCAATATATTCATGATAGTAACTCTTCATCCATTAGAAAGTAGTTGACCTTAAAATTCGATCGTAGAACTTTAAAGTGCTCAAATACTTATAACTTGAGGTAATAATCAATAAATCAATAGTTGTTGGTTTTGAAAACTTGTAACAACAAGTGCACTATATTTAATTTGTCTCATTGAACTATTAATATTATAATATGTATATTGAATCTTTTCGAGATAATTTTATTGGATGAAAAATTAAAAAATATTTAAAAAGTAATCACAAGATAAAGTTAATAAAGTACTCCTTACTTTGTGGTCAATTTTGTGTTTGTTCTCTCCAGAGATAGTCATTGCAAAGAAAAACGTTTCTATTTATTTAAAATCGTTGACATCTTGAAACTTTGTTATAAATATTTTAGCTCCATTATTTCATTGTTTGGTGATTAGATTTACCGGAAAGCTATATTGCATTGACAATATTTTTTTGGAAACTTTTTATCAATTTTTAAGAAGAGATTGTTGATACAAATTAAGACAACGAATCCTATCAAGTTTGAACTAAATTCATGTAAGCCATATATAAATATACAATTGTGATGTAAAATATTAACTAGACAAAAATATCTTTACATAATAATTGTTTTTAGGTTAAGTATTTTTATTAAATTAGAATTCTCTACATAAGAAATTATTCTTTGATCATTTGAAGTGAAAACCCTACCTTTTTTCTCTCTAGCTTCCTTTCCACTCCTCCTTATCGTCGTCCGCGTGGTGGCCATTTTGACCGATCATGGTGGACCAACAGGGCCTCTTGCCACTTGCTGGAGGTCGCCTCCCTCTTCTCAACCCTCCAGCACTGTTGCACCACCCACCTCCTAACCCTACAACCGTAAACCCACCTCAAACCCTATCCGCACTTACCCAAAACCCTACTCCAAACCTGGCCGCACAACCTTCCTCTACCACCAAACACTGCTGCAAATACTCAGGCCAGATCTTACGCTTACATATTTACGGGCCAAAAATCACAAACTGGTTCGAGTTCTTCAATCTTGACAAAGAAGCCTTTGCCAGAACTCACCATCGTAAGTAAACTTGCGAATAAAAATAATGGAGAACCCACCTTGAACATCTTGGCTATGGCGTTCTTGGTGGCAGCATCTGCATTTTCAACAACAATTACAATGAAGTTTTATGCAGGGATGCTTGGGATGAACTAAATCATGAAGCACATCACTTATTGGAATCTTGGACATGCACCAATTGTAGGCACTTCGGATGGAGACACGTGATGGTTCGATTGGAGAATCAAGATGATCTTGTTCGTGCAAGGTCTCATAACAACCCAAAGGTTGATAACACTTTGTATCGGATGTTCAAGTGGACACCAAATTTCAACACCAAATGTGAATCAACCCTCACAGCAGTGTGGGTTTGACTTTCGAGTTTACCTCTTCCATGCTTTCATCCATCTATTCTTAAAGGTTTTGCTAATTCTTTTGCTAAATTTATTCGTACTAACGAAAAAACCATTAGTTTGGAACGACCTAGTTGTATGAGAATTTTTGTAGAGTTGGATCTCTCACTTCTTCGGCCGGACAGGTTTGGAAAGGTATAAAAAAAGATGACGGCTTTTGGCAAAAATTGGTGTATGAAGGCAATCAAACTTTTAGTCCCCACTGTTCCCTACAAGGCCAAAATTTGGAGGAATGCCGAAAACGACTAGGAGGTAGTACCTTGAAGCAACCGACAAGGAAAAACGTACAGTACCGAGGTAAGGTATCTGCACACCAGATCATATGCCATCCAGTAAGGCCCGACACATAAGTCAAATTTAGTTAATGATGGATCTATTCCGAAAGCCCAGAATAAAGGGTCCAAGAGGGCTCGTAACAAAGGAAAGGAAGTGACCTTCTTTGAAAAAGACCAGATGATCTCAAGAACACATGGGCTAGTAACAAGCTCGTTCTTAACACTGGCCCAAAATGAAGATTTACTTATTGCTTAGAAGAGTATGCACAGGCCTAGTACGTCACCCACCCCTATTGGTGGACCTAAAAGCGTGACAGGATCGTTTACAACTCAAACCCAAGCAACACCAGTTCTACTTAATGAAAATGGCAGTTATAGTACAGGTCATGAAGGAGGTTTTGGACTCGAGACTAACCTTATTGTTCTATCCCCCAGCCTCAAGGCCCAAGACGTAAGTTCTTTCCCTAATACAACACCCCATATGACCCAATTGAACAACAACACTGGACTAGTTCAGCGTCGTCTCATGTACACGGACCAAAGCCCATCCGTAGCCCAACGTCTACTCAACGAAGCTTTAAACTTGCAAAGCTCAGCCTTTTTGGACCCGGTATACACTGCCACAATGCAGAATGTGTGCACAGGCCTCAAAGCCGAATTGGGCACTTTTCTTATGATGGCCCCAGTTGCTCCCTGGGGACAAGCCATGTTGTCGGACCATATGCGGTCTATGCACACAACCAGAAATTACTCTTTTTGGCCAAGTTAGTCTAGTTGATTATTATGTACTGACAACACTCAAATTAATTTATTGGGAAGTGAAGAAGATAATGGAACCTATATAGCTCTTGACTGCCCATTACCCAAGGGTCCTGGGTCGTCGCTCAGACTAGCATTTATCGGTATGTATATAGATTGTTGCTAATTCTCTTGTGTGTTATGGATATTTTGGTTATGCTAACTGTAACAGACAGGGTATGCAGCATTTATGGGCAGATTTATTAGCTTTTGGTTCTGTGATCCAAGACCCGTGGTTTATTGGAGGGGATTTCAATATTGTTGTGCATCCCCGAGAAAAATGTGATATTGCTCTAATTGACCAAAATGCGGTTAGTGAATTCACATAATTTATTGATAAAAATGGGCTTCTAGATCTGGGTTTTGAAGGAAATATCTTCACATGGTCATTATGAAAACTCACATTGTTGGTGTCGACAGGATTGAATTATTTTCAATATTGATTTTATGGCTCAGTTTCCCTCCTAAAGTTTCACATCAACCTAGAATGTATTCGAATCATGCTGCATTGGTGTTCTCGGCCCATCAGATGATTTTGATTCCTAAACCTTTTAACTTTTTTGAAGAATTGACAAAGCATGATTCTTTTCATGATTTTGTATTGTAATGTTGGAACCTGGAGTGTCAAGGTCCTTGGTCATTCTTCATAAAAAATTAAAGCACCTTCGAAAGAAGCTTCATGATTGGACCTGGTCAGTTTTTGGTGATGTTTCTAGGAGAATTAATGAAGCTCAAGCCGAGGTAGTTATGGCAGAATGTTCATTGCAAAATACGTTTTTTACTGATCATGTGGAAGCTCTAAGTCAAACAAAGTCTTGGTTGGATCATTGGATTAATGTGAGGAATTAATGCTTCGGGATAAAGCCCGAATCAAATGGCTACAGTATGATGAGAGAAATACTTAGTTTTTTCTTGCAACTTTGAAAGAAACTGCACTAGATGGTGAGCTCAAAATGAAGAAAGATGACAGTCTATGGATAATAGATACAAAATTTTTGGGAGAGGCTTCGTTCACACACTTTAATGATTTGTTCACTACTTCATTTTCACGAGATCCTCATGACGGTCTTCTTGATTTTGTCCCATCAATTATCGCCAATGAGACAATCTTGAACTCGGAAAGATTTCTTCCGAAGATGAAAATTTTCAAGCTATACATGCTCTAGACCCTAACAATGCTCTTGGAGTGGATGGGTTCACGGGGCATTTTTTGGTCAGTGTTGGGATATTATTAACTTTGATGTGATTACAGCAATACAAGATTTTTTTAAAGGTGGGCCCCTTCCTCGGCCTTTCACTACAACAAATTTGGTGCTTTTACCAAAGGTAGATAATCTTAAAGCCCTAACGGATCTTCAGCCTATAAGTTTATGCACTTTCATGTATAAAATAATTTCTCGGGTTCTCGCTGCTAGATTGACACCTATTTTTCCTCTGTTGATCTCTTAAGAGCATTCTAGTTTTGTTCCTGGGCGTAGTATTCATAAAAATATAGCTTTGGCTCATGAGCTTATCCAAGACATTGATAAGAAAGTTTTCGGGTCTAATGTAGCTTTTAAAATTGACATGTCTAATGCATATGATCGAGTAGAGCAGTCTTTCTTGTTACACACCTTGCAGAAATTTGGTGCGATCTTATTTTTCAATGCCTTTCAAATGTTTGGTACTTAATAGTTTTAATGGAGAGCAACATGGTTTCTTTCAGTCTTCTTGGGGAGTTCTTCAGGGTGATCCTCTGTCTGCTCTTTTGTTTATTCTTGCGGAAGATGTGTTTTCCATAAATTTGAACAAAAAATTTGATGAGGGCAAGATTGCTTGCTACAAAGTATCGGGGAAAACGGTTAGTATTTCTCATTTATTATTTGTTGATGATATGCTAATCTTTTTGAATGGTTGTAAATGTACTGAACTCCTTTGTGGATACAAAGTGGTCTCGGGTCAAAGAATCAATTGGAGTAAAAGTTCCATCATTGGCAGTACAAAATGGTGTTATGCCCGCGTTGTTATGATGAAAAGATGGACAAGGTTCACTAGATCCTTTTTACAAATTCAATATCTTGGTGCCCCTTTTTCGAGGAAGAACGGTGATACGATATTTCATTGAATTGTGGAGAAAATTCATGAACTGTTGGGTATATGGAAAGCAAGGTTTCTTTCCCTAGGAGGTAAGTTCACTTTAATTAAAAGTGTTCTCACTTCAGTTCCTATTCATTCTTTATCTGTTTTGTTAATCCCGAAAGGATTTTTGCACGGATTAGAAAAACTTTTTGCTACTTTTTTCTGGAATGCTCGTAAGAAGGAAAGAAAACATCGGATTGCTTTGAGCACTACTTGCAAACCTATAAGTGAAGGGGGGATGGGTTTTCGAACTTTGCATGAGGTAGTCTTCTTTGTAAGGGAAACTAGGGTGGAGTTTTTTCGCAGAATAATGCTAATTTTATGCATAAAAAGTATGGAAAAAATTAATTTTATATATAAATGAAAATTAGTATTTCTTTTGGTAATCTTTCTCCCTTCTTTTATCCTTCAATCCTTAGTATAAAGCGATTTTAATCCTAAAATCTCACAACAAATGAATTTACCAAACTGAGTTAATTTACACCCACCTCTTTATTTCTGTTTTTTTTTTTTTTGAAACGTACATATAAATGCGCATATTTGAAACCAAATCTGACATCGGATTATTGGTGGGTTTTGCCCAAATTCCCAAGGTCAGCTTCCACTTTATGAAGTTCCATGACTGATAATATTTACAAATGTATATATGTCTGTACGTGTATGTGCTTTTTGATCATTCTATTCCTTTTTTTTAAGCTCCATATCATGTAAATGAGCCATTAACAGGCTATTATGAATTTTGCTCAATGGGAACATGTGGAATGTAGGCTAGATGCTTGTAGAAAGTCCTAATAGAAGGCAGTAACAGATGGCTTGAAATTCACGACAACATTGTGGTGAACTAGTGAAATTTCACTGCACTTCCCAGTGAATTTTGTATTACTAATAGAAGTATGTTTAATCTCACCCATGTAGTTGTAGAATTCATGGAAGACCCATTTAAGACATCTTTATGTTTGGTATCGTTGGAGGCCATGTTGAAAGCCATAATGTAATCGCCATTCAGTTAGTTATGGTCCTACGCTTCATTTACTTTTTCTTCTTTTTTCGAATACAGTGGCAGCAAGGCTTGAACCCTGCTACATTCGTCAACTTAAGACTTCTACCATTACAATAGAAAATAATCCCTTAGAAACATAGAAAACAAAAATAAAACTTTGATTAAATCGGGAATTACATATTGTGGTGCCTATAACAAGAATTTGACTCTTATTTTCTTGTTCTATGAGCGTTATAGTTTATTCTTTCCTAAAATGCTATCGCCTTAGGATAAGAAGTAGAAAATGCAAATTTTCATTTTGCTGTCCTACTTGTTGGAATTAATATGACTTCAGATATTTATTACATGCAGGAGTTTACTAGCTTTGTTATCTAGTGAGATTTGATGCGTGTTTTATGGGTGTTGTTTATTCTTATTGACCCACAACAATGTGAATGGATTTCCGTAGTTCTGTTATATAGGAATTTGTGGTTCTATATGGATGTAGTTGTTTGATATGTTTTTGTTATTCCTTATTGAGTTAAATGCATCTGGCATAGAATTAAAATTTTGCAGCATTCCGATCATATGCTCATGGGAGGCGCAAAGATTATGATCCCTTTGGCAATAGGACACCAGGTGATGAGGAATTCAGGGAAGCCTGATAAAAAGAAATGGATGATGACACTTGTTTATGGACTGGAAGCGAAGATGAAAGTGATTCTGGAGAAGGTGGAAGTCGTTTTGAAAAAGAGACCCAGAGTGTAAGACAGCGAGCAAAGGACCAGTCACATCTAATTGATGCCGATGACAATGATGAGTTAAGAAGTGTATGGTCTGGAAGTGATGAAGAGAAGACTCTGTGGATTGGTAGTGAAGGTGACGATGATGATGATATTCCCACATAGGCATACCCAAATGAAGCTAGTGATAAATATATAGATAAAGTGTTTTGAGTTCCAGGAAAAACCCAAATATCGAACAATCTCATAACTACTGAAAACTGAAAGGGAACCAGAACAGTTGTCACCAGGAAAGCAAGCAAGAAAACTTGTTGTTGAGAATGCCTTGAAAAAATTGAAGAAAGGGCCAGATGGACGTTATACCAATGTGTGGGAAGTTATGAGTAATATAGATATTTTAGTAGGAGCATTTGAAAATATTGATTCTGGACCAGAGTATGAGGAACTTAGGCAGGGAGGACCAAAAAAATTGAATATTCAGTTTTTCAAGGACACACAAGCACGTATTAGAGATCCAAATTATAAGTTCTCTCCTGAGATAAAGTTGAAGCCAAAGAGTAAACTGGTTCCAAGAAAGAGATGGCAGAAGGCACAGTCTAGACGAAGGAAAGCACAGAAGTGCTGACTTTTATCCTTTCTGTTCAAAACTGAGGCAGGTTACCTTTATATGTTTTAACTCTTGTTGCTATGTCTTATCTCTCTGAATTTCTACATGTTGTCTTTGTTCAAATGTTAGCATGCAATGGTAGAATTATTCAGACTAGTAAGGGTTGTGAGTGAGATTTCTTTAGTTTATTTACTGCCTTGATTGTTGATACAGTTTTGAATCATATCTTTTTCTTGTTTAGTTTCTTTGAATTAGCACTATCAAGGCAAGTAAAGCAATTCCCTTCTGATGGGAGCAGAATCACAAGCAGGTTTTTCTCTCATTGCAACTTGTAAATAATTTTAAATTATTCGGGGTACCATATCAAGAGAACTACTTTAGATTTTCTTTCTTGTTGTCCTAGTATTTCACTACTTTATTCCATGCAATTAACAAAGCAGAGAATTAAGTCTCAAAACTTTAAAACATACTAAAGCAAGGAAGCTATGTAAGAAACAAATATTAAACTTCTTAAACTATATAAGATTCAATAGAAGAATATCTCATACATTACATCACTAATATCATCTACTTAGATTTCCTCTCATCTGTATGTAAGAGAATTGAATCTCTTACCAATATATGGAGGAACAAGAGGGGGAGATTGTTGGGAATATTCACGTGTAAGTAAGAGAAGATATAAGAAATGAGTGGATTATAGACATAGTTTGGACCCAAACATCTCATCAGAGGTTTAAGCTTTTGGGTCAAGTTAGTGCTCACCCACGTATATCAAGCCACATGCAAGGTCTCCCCGCTTCCTAACACAACCAACTTTGGTTACATATGATTTTTCATATGCTATTGGTTACTTTAACATCATATAGAAATAGATATTTGCTTCTTGTTAGCATATATACTTGTTCAAAGAATGACGTTCTCTAACATGGCTTTGGTTCAGTGTTAAAAAAACCAAAGCTAAGGTCACTCTCACCGATGTGAAAGTTATTTATTCGATTTATTTATTAGTTATTTCTTTAACTTTAGGTGTGGTAAGATGGTAGGTCACATTATTTAAAATCTAAATCAACCGTTAGAATTGCACCATAAATATTTTTTGGACCAAAATACCCTAATGCCACATCAGCAAGGTAGGGATTTTTTGGGCAACATAATTTTCTATCTCTAGAAATGCGCCAAGAACAATGATCGGGAGCCATGCTGACGCATGGCCCATCAGGGTGTTGCAAAAAGTCCAAAACATATTTTGCGACGAAGCTTCCACCGTTCTCTTCCTCTTTCAAAATTCGACTAAGTTGGGATATGTAGTTTCCAGCAGTACTCACTGGAAAATAGATCTAAAGTCAGGCAAATGTGTAACTGGTAGAAACTAGAAAGAATAATCTAAAAAATGCGAGTAAATCAATGATGTACTAAACCAGCCGCAATCCTTACCAGCTAAGCTAGATGAGACTTCCATTGTTCAATGCCATTTGCTAAAACTTGAGCTCTTTGATTTTTGCGGTAGATACGAATGAGTTGCAAAAGTTTAATGTAATCTTCTTTGGCAAGGCTTTTTAAAAATTAGAAGTGACAAATCTGATTTTTCTCAAGATCAAAGAGTTGTTATCTGAACGGGACCGAATGAGATACTAGATTACTAGTCCACTTATTCAATTAGTACGACAATGATCGAGCTGCAGTTTATAAAAAATAATAACTCCAATATTGTTATAACAACATAATTATATTATACAAGTACATATATGAAAATTATATATATTTACTTTCATTGTCATTATAACTATTTTTAAGTGAGTTTTAAATTTGATGATCAGAGTTTTTTTAAATTCATATTTTTTTAAAGGTTATGCATTAAGTTTAATAAAATTAAAATGTAACCAATTGTTTATTGTGTATCTTTACGTTTATAACAAATTAGTATAGATAAATAATAATAAAATGAATCTTTAACATTTGAATTATGATTAGGTAAAAGAAAAAAAATGGCCATGGATTAGTGACTTTGAATAATGATAAATAAAGCTTTCATCTTGTCAAATAAAAAGACCAACTTGGTCTAACCTTTGATTTCGGTTCGTCGGTTGGATCCATTGATTCAATCGGTTTCCACAACTTCAATTATAAAAATCTTATTGAAGAATCATCGGTTTACAATTAATCCAATGTGGGTGTTAGTTAGGTTAGTTGATAGAGTTTCTTGTCATTGCACAAGAGATCATAGATTTAAACTCACTCGTATAAAATATGAGAGGAATAAGGGATGAGAGAGAGTTGCCTTTCGTTACGTAATATATATATATATAAACCTACTAGTCCAACCGGTCCGTTCGATTGGATTTTGATAACTATGTAAGAATGTAATTTATTGATGTATCATATCATATTCATTTAGTTGTTGTCAAGAGTCTATATTCATGCCTTAAAGTAATAAAAATATACCTTTCCTTTTCAAATTATGTGTCATAATTTTGATTCACTCATAATAAACACAATTTATTTGATAAATATAAAAACAGATTATTGAATTCTAAGTTTTAAATTATTTTTATTAAAATATTCAAGTGATACCTATAAAAAAATGAAAAAAAAGTTGTTTTTATTATTTTAATATGATGTTTATTTTGAAGTAAAAAAAATTAAAAAATTAGAAATAATTTTGAAAATAATAAATTTAGCAAGGATCCATCAACACTAAGTGTAAGAATAACCAACCCTTACATCGGTCCAATATTGTTTGAATAATTTGTTTTTGTTTTTTCAAATCGATCATGTGTGTGTGTGTATATATATATATGTTTAAATAAGGTGTAAAACTTTTGATAGACCAAAATACTCTTATTTAAATGGTTTTATTTTGATTCTATAATTATTGGACTATATAATTGTAATTCTACCAAAATTTGGATTGATGTAATCTTCTATTGTTCTATTAGAATTGGAACTGATATAATATTCCATTTTCTATTATTATTTTGATTAGGTCTGAAAATGGTGAAAGTTTTTAAAGAGAAAAATACCATTACAGTTGTACTTTGTTTAGATTTTTTTAGTTTATTCTTTGTTCTTTTAAAAAATAGTATCTTTACATAAAAATAAAAAAAAATGAATGTTTATCTTGAGTAAAGAGAAGGTATAGAACATTTTCTTTCACTTAATATAGTTTCAGTTAGAATATTAATTTTTGTATACATGGGATGATTTTTTCGATTTGTACAATTGGTGATTTTGTGAGATTTTACACATCAAAATGAGGGGTGAAAATTAATCAGTAAGCGAATTGAAAGTTTTGATTGTCAAACTATATAAAAGTAAAGTAATTTAAAAAAATTAATAGACATATTTTCTCAAATTTTCAGTATTTCAGTATTATAAAAAACATAATTTGATAATTTGATATAGCGAAATATTAAAAACCATTATATTTAAAAATTTATGAAAATAAAAAAAAATCTCAATTATTTAATATTACCTGAATATATAAAAAATTTTGAACTGATATCAAATCCAAATTACCAGTGTTTTTAAAAAATAGTTTCAAGTACTGAAATAACCAATAAATTTTTTTTGGCTCAGTAATTCTTTTTTTCCCCAAGTACACCCCTATCCAACACTTGGATCAGTTTTTTATTATCACGTCACAGTCCAAAAATCATGCTTCTTATGCTTACAATTTAGATGAAATTGTCTTTTGTTGTTGTTTTACCATTTAGCTTTTCTTTACATGTACGTAATATCTTCATTGAGAGATACCAATTATATAGTGTTATAATTCCTTGTAAGTAATACGACTATCATAGCTTGGGAAAATCTTATTTTTTAGAATAATCTATACTATATATATAAGTACAATTAAGATGTAAAACTTTCAATAGGCAAAATACATATACTTAATAATTAGTTTTTATTTTCTTCTTAAAATTAAGATCCTCTATAAGTAATTGTTTGACAAAAAAATTTACAACTTCATATACATAATTTTAAAAAAAATATTACTCCCTCTGTCGAAATGCACTATTTATCCAATTAAATGATTAATTTCTTTATTAATGTTAAATTAATATACTATCAATTTTTTTTAGATATATTTCTTTATAGAATTCATAAGTTTCTAAAATTTATTTTCCTATAGTTTTAAATTGACAAAACATCAATAAAAATATAAGAGTCAAAGTTGCTCCAAAAAGTCAAAACTAGACTAAAAATATGGAACAAGTGGAGTATTATGTAACTAAATAATTAAATTAATTTTTTAGTTTCCTCAAATAATTACGATTTAGTTTTCTATACAAGAAAATTATTTACAAAAGAAAAAACCATTATTTTATATGAACAATTTTTTTCACAAGCAATTAATTAATTTGTAATTAAATTTATTAAAGTAACAAAAAGTAAAGATTGATATTTAAATCAAATTATACTCTTCCACTTCTATTAGGAAAAATATGCTATTCCGCTTGGAAAGTTCTATCCGCAGAAAAATTAGAGGACAAAGCACCTTTAACAATTAAAACTAAGAACATGTATCTAACATGATTTTTTCTCAAAAAAAATAAAATCATAGTAGACAAGTGATTTTAAGAGAATTTAATCATATATTCATATTATTTTAATTTAAATTTGTATTATTAATTTTTAAAATAGAACATGCCTACTAGATGTTGAGTGATTACCTAGATACTTTAGTTTGAATCTATTTTGTGGCACCTAATGTAGCTAATTTGAAAGTTGGATAAGTTAAAACTTTTATTATAATTATTTTTTAGTGCAACGATGATCTAATCTATCTTTATTCCTTCAATATATTCATGATAATAACTCTCCATATCTATGAGAAAGTAGTTTATCTGAAAATTTGATCCCAAAACTTTAAAGTGCTCAAATACTTATAACTTGAGGTAATAATCACTGCATTAATAGCTGCTGGTTTTGAAAACTCCTAATAACAAGTGCACTATAAATAATTTGTCTCATTCAACTATTAAGATTATAATACGTATATTAAATATTTTTAATAGAATTTTATTGAATGAAAAAGTCAAAAATATTTAAAAAGTAATCATAAGATGAAGTCAATAAAGTACTACTTACTTACTTTGTAGTCAATTTTACGTTTGTTCTCTCCACATATACTCATTGCAAAGAAAAACATATCTATTTAATTAGTATCTTTGATACATTGAAGCTTTGTTTTAAATTGTTCAACTTCATGATTTCATTGTTTCGTGACCAAACTTACCTTGAAGCTATATTACATTATCAATTTTTTTTGTAAACATTTTAACAATTTTTAAGAAGGGATCTCCGAAACAAATTAAGGCAACAAATACTATTAATTTTCAATTAAATTCATGTAAGCCATATATAAACATACAATTGTGGTATAAAACATTAGCGGCATAAAAATGTCTTTATATAACAATTATTTTTAGGTTTAGTATTTTTATCAAATTAGAATTCTCTATATAAGAAATTATTTTGCAAATAATTCAAAAATTACTTTATATATATAAACAAGCCTTCTACAAATAATAAATTATCATATAATGAAATCCATAAAATTATATTTTCTTTTCTTGATATAAAGTTTTACTTTTAACTCTATATAAACAAGTTATTTGAAAAAATTACTCAATATGAATAGGTTTTTCCGTAAAAAAATTATTACTTTATAAGTAAATATATTAATTTTATAAAATATTAATAAGTATTCAATTGGAAAACTTAACTCTTATTTCATTTTTATAAGATTTTTATTTTATTAATAAATTTATCAATATATTGGACTTTGTATAAATTACTCTAGTTCAATGGTTTTTAATATATAAAGTTTGGAGACTCTGTAAAAACAAAACATTTACAAAAAAATATAAAAAAAATCATTACTAATAAATAATTTTTTCACAAAAAAAAATACATTTTGTGATTTGTGTGAATGATGGCCTGGAGGCTCTATTCCCGCCTTTCCCTACCTCAATTTCTCTTCGGTACCCCTAAATCCCATTTACATCTTCCAAGGTCAAATCCTTTTCTCACATATAAATGCTTCTGTGCAGATATATAATATACAGTCTCGTTTCTTTCCTTCAAAAATGGTATTTTTGTTTAGTAGTTTTGATAGCAAATTTTCTTTGTCAATATGTAAAACACTTCCTCGGGTTACTTTTTCAGATTAAAAATTCTTTCTGATTCAGGCTTAAGCAGTTCAAGAAATCGGATTATTGACGGGTTTTGCCCAAAATCCCAAGGTCAGCTTCCACTTTTTGAAGTTCCATGATTGATGATATTTACGAATGTATGTCTGTACGCCTGCGCTTTTTGATCATTCTATATATATATATAACTTTTATTTTATTTAATGAGCCATTAACAGGCTATTATGAATTTTGCTCAATGGAACCTTGTGGAATGTAGGCTAGGTGCTTGTAGAAAGCCCTTATAGAAGGCAGTACTTGATGGCTTGAAATTCAGCCATCTCAGACATCATTGTAGTGAACTTAGTGAGATTAAACAGAAGAAACGAAAAACTCTGGGCGTTACTAATAAACTTTCACTGCACTTCCTAGTAAATTTTGTATTATTAATGGAAGTATGTTTAATCTCATCTATGTACATGTAGAATTTCACGGAAGACCCATTTAAGACATCTTTATGTTTGTTATCGTTGAAGGCCATGTTGAATGCTCATAATTCCAGTAACCTAGTTATCGTCCTACCCTTCATTTACTTTTTCCTCTTCTTCTTTTTTCGAATAAAGTGGCAGCAAGGCTTGAATGCTGCTACATTCGTCAATGTAAGGCTTCTACGATTACAGTAGAAAGTAATCACTTAGAAACATAGAAAACGAAAATAAAACTTTGATTAAATAGGGAATTACATATTGTGGTGCCTGTAACAAGAATTTGACTCTTATTTTCTTGTCCTATGAACATTATAGTTTAATTCTTTCCTAAAATGCTTTCGCCTTAGGATAAGAAGTTACATAGAAAATGCAAATTTTCATTTGCTGTCCTACTGATTGGAATTAATGTTTCAGATATTTATTACCTGCTGGATTTTACTAGCATTGTTATCTAGTGAGATTTGATGCGTGTTTTTATAGGTGTTGTTTATTTTTATTGACCCACAACTCTGTGAATGGATTTCTGTAGTTCTGTTATATAGGAATTTGTTGTTCTACATGGATGTAGTTGTTTGATATGTCTGTGTTATTCCTTATTGGTTAAATGCATCTGGCATACATTTAAAATTTTGCAGCATTGTGATCATATGCTCGTGGGAGGTGTAAAGATTATGATCGCTTTGGCAAGAGGACACCAGGTGATGAGGAATTCAGGGAAGCCTGGAAAAAAGAAATGGATGATGACACTTGTCTATGGACAGGAAGCGAAGATGAAAGTGATTCTGGAGAAGGTGGAAGTCATTTTGGAAAAGAGATCCAGAAAGTAAGACGGCAAGCAAAGAACCATTCACATCTAATTGATGCCGATGACAGCGATGAGTTAAGAAGTGTATGGTCTGGAAGTGATGAAGAGAAGACTCTTAGGCTTACCCAAATGAAGCTAGTGATAAATATATAGATAAAGTGTTTGAGTTCAAGATAAAACCCAAATATCGAACAATCTCATAACTATTGAAAGCTGAAAAGGAACCAGAACAGTTGTCACCAGGAAAGCAAGCAAGGAAACTTGCTGTTGAGAATGCCTTGAAAAAATTGAAAAAATGGCCAGATGGGTGTTATACCAATGTGTGGGAAGTTATGAGTGACATAGATATTTTAATAGGAGCATTTGAAAATATTGTTGCTGGACCAGAGTATGAGGAGTTTAGGCAGGGAGGACCAAAGAAAATGAATATTCAGTTTTTCAAGGACATACAAGCACATATGAGAGATCCAAATTATAAGTTCTCTCCTGAGATAAAGTTGAAGCCGTGCTGCCATACAGTTGTGCCTGCTTCCAGAACATTGTTGTGCTCCATCTCATTTAACTGAATAGCTCCCTATTGGATTATGGCACTCAGGTCGGTCCAATATAATTTGAAAAGGTAAACTCAGTTCAATCCAGCTAAGATGGCCTCAAGGTATTATTTCTCCCTTTAACCATACTCTGTTGTTTTGGATCAAGCACCGAGCTTAAGTTGAGCCTATATTTGAGATGTCTAGATCTAGCTGAGCTTGAAAATTTATGTTGTTAATAGGGTTGGTTGAAATATCTTTGTTTGTAGGGGAAATTTTAGAAAAATAGTGGAGATTGTCCATTTCTATGCAAAATCCCAACACTCATGCTACACTTCTCTATCCTTTTAAGTGGCTCAAAGCCCTAAATTTTGGTTCTAATTCTTTTCCTTCTTGATTTGAGCTTTTTAAACTAGATTAGCTTCAACTGGATTGGATTCCACCCAAATCATGGGTGTGCCAAAGTGACATGCTGTTCGATACCTAAATCAACTTATCTTCTTTCAATCCACCACTAAAGATTCAAGCCTTTCAATCAACTTGCATTGTAGAATTTTACTTGTTTGATTCTACTTAGTCTCTTTTCCTTGTTGATTTTCTTTTTTCCCCTTTTCTACTAAATTTTTTAATTATACCCCCAATTTGATCTACCCCTATTTTTCTTTTATTTATCTAATTAGGCAAATACTGAAGAAAAGAGAAAAGTTGAGAGCTATATTGTCTGAAACCTTCTTAGAGCTTCGTTCAGGATGCACCTATATTACTACATTCTTGTCATCGTACAACCATGCTTGTTTCCAGAACCTCATCATGGTCCATCTCATTTAATTGGATAGCTCCTTGTTAACTTATGGCACTCATGCTCGGTCAAATATTACTCGGAAAGGTAAACTTAGTTCAATCCAACCAAGTTGGCCTCAAGGTATTATTTTTCCATTTAACCATTGTTGTGAGTTTTAAATTACTCGCAAGCGCACGAGTCATTTGCAATATAGTGTTGTGCAAGTGCGAGGTTGAATCCACAGGGAATTGCGTTGTGAAAATATAATTTTATCTAAACTAACCTTATCTTAACCTAATTCCGAATTTTGAATTGTATTTTTGCAAAATAAATATAAACTAAACTAATTTGATTTAAAAGCTAATAATAAAAACACTAAGGTTTTTGAATCCACCACACCAAAGTAAAACATATATCTTTATGTTCTATAAAAATAATCTATCAAAACATTCCATGAATCTAACTTTAAACAAATCACAACAAATATCCCAATTAAACCAAAACAATCCAATGTATCCGCTTTAAACAAATCACAAAGGATATTCAATTTAATAAAAAACAATTCGATGTATCCATCAGATGAAACATATGGAATATCCAACAGAACAATTTAAAAACTATCAATTATAAGAATTTACTCAAACAATTGACCAGAACATTTATACTAAAAAAACATCAGAATTGTATAAACAAATCTGAAAATCTTATGCCAAACAACGGCGAGGTTTCATCTTCAACCTTAGTTGAAGATTTTAGCCACTCATAATCATGAAACTAAAGTTCACAATAACAGTGCTAAACATTAAACTAAAATAAACAGTAAATTAAAACTGGCTACACAAGGGAGAAATTTCACTCGCTGTTGGGCGGTGCTTCCCCTCGTGATAGCAAAGCCTTCGGGATCCACCAGAATACTAGCAGAAGCTCTCAAGATTGCACCAAAATGGCACAAGGATTGCTGATTTTAGATGAAGTGAAGAGGGGCTTATATAAGGAAACAACACAAGTGCAATGTGTTTCCAATCCGATGTGGGATACTGCAGATTCCAGCTTTTGCTCTTTGACCTTTGTCTACTAAAACTGCCATAACTTTCTCTAGAAAAATCATTTTATTGATCCGTAAAATTCCCCAGAAAGTAGACATCCGGATCTTTCCACACATATATGGCTCATCTCCTGGTTCTTTATGAATCAATACAGTTTATTCCTAAAAAATGGCTGATCTATCACGCTGAAATAATGCACAGCCTGACCTTTGTTTACTAAAACTACCATAACTTTCTTTAGAAAAATCATTTTATTGATCCGTAAAATTCCCCAGAAAATAGACATCTGGATCTTTCCAAGCATATATGGCTCATCTCCTGGTTCTTCCTGAATTAATACAGTTTAATCCTAAAAAATGACTGCTCTGTACAGACAATTTTGACAATTTTAGTGAAACTCCTTTCCTAGTGCTTGTAAACCTGAAATACAACGAAAACAACTCAAAGTAACAAATTCCAAAGCTAACAAATGTAAATTAAGTGACCAAAATATGCAATATTTTTCACTTATCAAATACTCCCAAACTTATATTTTGCTAGTCCCTTAGCAAAACAAAATAAATAAATAAAAACTAAATGGAAAACAAAGAACATAAAGATAAGTTCATCACTCATGGTATCCAAAAATTTAAAGAGCACTCAAATCCACGATATTTATTCATGAGCAAACTTAAAAAGATATAACCCATCTTCACAATGAATAACAATTTTAAAACCTAATTACTTACAAGAGGCAGGCTAAGACATCACAAGCTTGAATCAGTGTAAAGTGAATTAGTATATACAGATAAGGTTTCCAAATAACTTCAATGTACAATGTCTCCATATCTCAAGATTCACAGAATTTCTCATCAGAATGAACAACGATGAGATTGTTTTATTTTACCTTTTTTTTTTTAATTTTATTATAAGGCTCTGCTATGTTTAGTTCCCTTAAGCTTTTTAATTGACCCATGTAGCGAGTGTTGAGTCAATGACTCCCAAACCAGATGGTTTTAGGGCATTAGGTGTAAAGACACCCCTAAGGACTTACTAACTCGAGTTAAAAAGGCTACGAAACTGAACTAGCCTTAATGTTACCAAGCAAAATTTTCACCTTTTGACGTGAACACTCACTGCTTACTGAGGCAAAAGGTCCAGTTACTCAGCAGAAAGTTTTGCAATGATCATTATGAATAAAATTCTCACCTTTTGACGTGAACACTCACTGCTTACTGAGGCAAGAGGTCCAGTTACTCAGTGGAAAGTTTATTGATGATGATCATTATAAATATTAATAGTATTATTTGTTTGTTTGCTTTTTTTTAAAATTTTTTTTATGCCCAAGTGTTTATCCAACAAGTCATCCAATTTCAATTAAGATAAGGAAACATAATTAAAATTACATGTCATACCTCACACAAATATGTGCTACTGTGCTCGTGTTAGATTAGATCAAACATGTGAATTCTCGAATGCCTAAAGTAAGTAACTAAGGTTTAAAACTCTATCATCAGATCATGTGTTCAAAATTTTTAAGCTCACCAATGAAACCACATCACAATTTTTCAAGTCAACCAAAATTTTCAGACGAACGTGAACATGCATTTATCTTCACGAAAAAAAAAAAACAATAAATTAGGACAAAGTGTGTGTAACGTGTCTCCCTTACCCCCAAACTTAATTTACACATTGTCCCCAATGTGTGAATAATATGGAAAGAGCTAACCTGAGAGATGGAGAACTAGCTGGACTGGTATGGCTCAAAGCATACCCGCAAACTTGAACTGAAGTATACATTGTCCCTGAAAAATAGAGACTGAAAAACAAAAGAAACATTAGAAATAAGTAGTAACAATAAATATGTAAAATAATAAACAAACGAAAAGGATATGTTGTGGGGTGCCTCCCACGAGCGCTAAGTTTAACGTCTTCAGCCAGACCTAACATTAGTAATCGTGCCTAGCTAAGCGCTCCACCATCTGATCAATAAATGAGAGTGGAAAATGATCATTCCTTGTGGCAGCAGTCAACTTACGGTAGTCTATACTCACTCTCCATCCTGACTGCACACTAGTTAGAACCAACTCGTCGTCTTTATTTATCATTACCGTAAATCTAGCTTGCTTTGGCACGACATGAATTGGGCTCACCCACTCGCTATCAAATATTGGATAAATGATCCCTACATCCAACAGCTTTTTTTGTGGCTCCCTCGATGGCTTGGCATTCTCCTCAAAATATAACTTGTGTATCACCACCGAGGGGCCGATCCCCTTGATATCCTTAATAGTCCAGCCGATAGCTTCATTGTGCTCTCTTAAAACGTCCAATAATTTATCCTCTTGAGCATCAACCAAATCTGAAGCTATAGTCACAGGCAAAGAATCTGCTGGACCTAGGAACTTGTACTTAAGATAGTTCGGTAAAAGCTTAAGTTCCTTCTTGGGGGGTTCGGGTGCTGTGGTCTCCTCCGTCTCACTACTTTTCTGAGGACCAGACTCCAAAGTAGCATTTTCTTGCTCAAGTAACTTATCCAAATCTCAATCCTCTCCAAACTAAGCAAAGCACGCCTCTAGGGGGTCCTCAATGCTTGATTCACCCATAGTCTCCTCCATCTTACTGCTCTCCCGAGGAGCAGACTCCAAGATAGCATTTGCTTGCTCAAGTAGCTTATCTAAGTCCAAATCCTCTCTAAACTGAGCAAAGCATACCTCCAGAATATCCTCAGACTTCCCTTCTTTTTTGAACGCTTGTAATCTCTCAGGATAAGGTGCTTTAGGTACAAACGACCTAGGGAGATCCTTAATAATAGACGTGGCTGTAGATGGCTCAGCATCTCTCTTTTCCTTGTTGCCACTTTCTTGCCCTTGTTGCATAGCAGGGTTCTCTTCCACTCGATTGTCCACTTGTCTCCCAGTCCTCAATAGGACAATCGATTGCACTTGCTCCTGCTCGTGCATAGGAGTTGATGAATTTCCCACCGCAAACTGTTCCTTTGGGTTAGGCTCAGGTTGACTGGGGAACCTTCCCTTCTCTCCTTCACCCACGTGACTTACGATTTGATCCATTTGACTCTCTATCTTAGCAATCGCTTGGGTGTTTACTATTTGCGCACTCCTTACTTCGCTTATGGATTGGCCGATCATATTCTTGAAATCATTGAGGGCGTCCTCCAATGACTGTGAAACCAACGCTGGCGCTTTAGTGGGAGCTTGGTAAACGGGTGATGGTACTGAATGGGTTGAGAAACCATAACTTGGAACTGGTGGAGGAAATCCGGGAGGGTATTGATTGTGAGCATGATGAGGGGCTCCTCTCTGATTTATCAGTTGGTTCTGCTTCCATGAAAAATTAGGGTGGTTCCACCACCCTGGATTGTATGTCTCGGAGTAAGATCTATTTGATTGCCACCAATAGTCATTGAAAGCGTTCATTTGTTCCATGGGATACTCGGCAAAAGCCGGCATAGATGGACAATTCTGTGCTAAATGCATAGAGCTAGTACAAATGGAACAGCTATCAACATTGAATGTATTGGCTGCATTGATGGACTGGTCGGTTATCTTCATGAAATCCTTGAGGGCGTCCTCTAAAGACTATGAAACCAGCGCTGGATTCATCCATATTTTTTTAAATTTTTATTTTATTTTTGGGAAATTGTAAATAGAAACAAATAAACTAAAATAAAATAAAATAAAAATTAAAATTAAGAAAAATAAAACAAAAATGCTAACTAAACTAGTAAAAAAATAAAATCAATTCAGACAAAAATTTCACAAACCAAACAACTCCCCAGTAACGGCGCCAAAAACTTGTTGTGAGTTTTAAATTACTCGCAAGTGCACGAGTCGTTTGCAATATAGTGTTGTGCAAGTGCGATGTCGAATCCACAGGAAATTGCGTTGTGAAAATACAATTTTATCTAAACTAACTTTATCTTAACCTAGTTCCGAATTTTAAATTGTATTTTTGCAAAATAAATATCAACTAAACTAATTTGATTTAAAAGCTAATAATAAAAACACTAAGGTTTCTGAATCCACCCCACCAAAGCAAAGCATATATCTTCATGTTCTATAAAAATAATCTATCCAAACATTCAATGAATCCAACTTTAAACAAATCACAACAAATATCCCAATTAAATCAAAACAATCCAATGTATCCGCTTTAAACAAATCACAAAGGATATCCAATTTAATAAAAAACAATTCGATGTATCCATCAGATGAAACACATGGAATATCCAACAGAACAATTTAAAGACTATCAATCGTAATAATTTACTCAAACAATTGACCAGAACATTTATACTAAAAAAAATTAGAATTGTATAAATAAATCTGAAAATCTTATGCCAAACAACGGCGAGGCTTCATCTTCAACCTTAGTTGAAGATTTTAGCCACCATAATCATGAAACTAAAGTTCAAAATAACAGTGCTAAACATTAAACTAAAAAAAGCAGTAAATTAAAACTGACTATACATGGGAGAAATTCCACTCGCTATTGGGTGGCGCTTCCCCTTGTGATAGCAAAGCCTTCGAGATCCACCAGAATGCTAGCAGAAGCCCTCAAGTTTGCACCAAAATGGCACAAGGATTGCTAATTTTAGATGAAGTGAAGAGAGACTTATATAGGGAAACAACACAAGTGCAATGTGTTTCCAATCCGATGTGGGATACTGCAGATTCCAGCTTTTGCTCTTTGACCTTTGTCTACTAAAACTGCCATAACTTTCTCTAGAAAAATCATTT
Source organism: Bretschneidera sinensis (assembly GCA_023935145.1). Taxonomy (NCBI): domain Eukaryota; kingdom Viridiplantae; phylum Streptophyta; class Magnoliopsida; order Brassicales; family Akaniaceae; genus Bretschneidera; species Bretschneidera sinensis. The sequence continues at coordinate 104,982,507 of CM043698.1, read as the reverse complement.
TATTGATCCGTAAAATTCCTCAAAAAGTAGACATCTGGATCTTTCCAAGCATATATGGCTCATCTCCTGGTTCTTCCTGAATCAATACAGTTTATTCCTATAAAATGACTGATCTGTCATGCTAAAAAAATGCACAACCTGACCTTTGTCTACTAAAATTTCCATAACTTTCTCTAGAAAAATCATTTTATTGATCTGTAAAATTCTCCATAAAATAGACATCTGGATCTTTCCAGGCATATATGGCTCATCTCCTAGTTCTTCCTGAATTAATACAGTTTAATCCTAAAAAATGACTGCTCTGTACAGGAAATTCTGGCAATTTTAGCGAAACTCCTTTCCCAGTGCTTGTAAACCTGAAATACAACGAAAACAACTCAAAGTAACAAATTCCTAAGCTAACAAATGTAAATTAAGTGGCCAAAATATGCAATATTTTTCACTTATCAACCATACTCTTCTGTTTTGGATCAAGCACCAAACTCGAGTTGAGCCTGTATTTGAGATGGTTTGATCTAGTTGTGCTTGAAACTTTATGTTGTTGGTTGGGTTGGTTGAAATATTTCTATTTGCAGGGGAAAAAATATATGATATTTTCTCTGTTTCTATGAAAAATCCCAACACTTAGAACTCATTTTGGCACGTTACATTTCTCTATCCTTTTAAATGGCTTGTGGCCCTAAATTTTGGTTCTAATGCTTTTCCTTTTTGATTTGAGATTTATTGACTAGATTAGCTTCAACTGGATTGGATTCGAGCCAAATAATTGGTGTGCCAAAGTGACATGTTGTTAGATACTTAAACCAAATTGTGTTCTTTCAATCACTATTGAAGATTCGAGTCTCGTGAGGGGTTCCTTTAAATTGTAGATGTTAAAAAAGGGGTGTAATAAATCCTTTCTTTATGCAACATGATTTCTTTCTGCTTTAACATATAAATGATCACTTAATTGTCTCAAAAGTTGCTTAATGCAGGATTAATTTCTATTCTTTTGCACTTTAAGTATGAGATGGATAAACTTTCTTGCCACATGATTGATTTCTTATTAATGCCCCATAAGTAATTAAAAGGTGATTCCCAAAAGGAGAGGATGGTCATAATAGATATAGTCATCCAAAGGCTTTCTCACTTTGAACATAAGTTGCTAGAATCTCAGAAGACCATTCAAATATATACTTACCACTAGTGTTTTCAGAGGCGAAGGCGTTAGGCGAGACATTTTGCCTCGAAGCGTTAGAGTGTAAGTATTTTGAATATGTTGGGGCATTTCAAAATTTTAATAAAATAATATTAATTAATTAATTAGAATAATAAAAAATAATTAAAATTAAAATTAAAATTAATTAATTAATTTTTATCAAAGTTTAATATTTTACTAACTCTTTATAGTATGATAATTATAATTTTATAAATATTATTATATATTTATATATAAATTATATAAAGTATAACTTATATTTCTATATTGTTGTAATTTCTAAGTGATTAATTAAATAGTTTGTAATTATTATTAAACTAAATAACATGTATTATATATTTATGAAGTGTAATCATGTCACAACAAGAACATTAGTTTAGTGGTTAAGACTTATGACACTCATTAAGTCATGGGCTCAAACCTCTAAGTTGTATTTTTTTTCTTCTAAATTTTAAGCTTTTTAAAAAAACTTCGGAGATCGTTCGCCTAACAAAATGACCATAATTTTCATTGGTGACATTTTGGAATGAAATCTCTAGTTTGACCTTTTGATCATCATAAGCCAAGCAATTTTCGCCTTTATCTAATTATCACATGGTATAATGCCTGTATCTCCTATCAAGACTAAAAAGAGAGTTGAATTTCAGTTTTGCTAAAAACTCTTGAAATTTCTTCAGGTAATAACTTGTAAAGGGGTTCATAGAACGCAAATCAGTATATGCTCACCTAAAGACTCAAAAGCATGGCATTAGATCACATGTGTAGTCAATGTCCAAAACCCTCATAAGAAATTCAAATCCTCAAAGGCACAAATGCAAATGTAAATGCAATCAAACATCAAATTATACAAAATTTCTCATGCCTAGTTCTATTCTTATCATACAAAATTTATCTTCATTCAATGGTTTAGTGAAAATATTAGCAAGTTGTTTTTCAATAGGAATGAAATCAAGTTTAATATCACATTTTTTAGTGTGATATCTTATAAAGTAATGTCTAATTTCAACGTGTTTAGTTCTTGAATGTTGAATAGGGTTCTTAGTTAGATTGATTGCACTAGTATTATCACATATAATTGGACTATTTTCGAAACACGTGTCAAAGTTCTCTAGTTGTTGTTTTATCTATAACACTTGTGCATAACAACTACCGACGACTAAATATTCCGCTTTGGCGGTTAATAGTGCAACTGAATTTTGTTTCTTTGAAAACTAAGAGGTTAACATACAATCAAGAAATTGGCATATTCCACTAGTACTCTTTCTATTTAATTTACAACCAGCGAAATCAGCATCCGAGTACCCAATTAAATCAAAATAAGATTCTCTAGAATACTATAATCCTAGGTTTTGAGTGCTAAGAAAATATCTTAAAATTCTTTTAACAACAATTATGTGAGATTCTTTAGGATTAGCTTGAAATCTAGTATACTTGCATACATTAAACATAATTGCTGGCCTACTTGTAGTTAAATAAAGTAAAACCCCTATCATGCTTCTATATTTCTTAATATCAACATTTTTACCTCCTTCATCCAAGTCAAGTTTTGTTAAGTGCTCATGGGAGTCCCAATTGACTTTGCATTCTCTATGCAAACCTCTTTAGCAAATCTTTTTTGTACTTGGATTGGTTGATGAGGATGCCTTCTTTTACTTGTTTAATTTGAAGTCCAAGGAAGTAGTTGACCTCTCCCATCATGCTCATCTCAAACTCACCTTGCATACACTTATCAAATCTTGACACATGGATTCATTAGTAGCACCAAATATGATATCATCAATATATATTTGTACCATAAGAGTATTATGCTCATGAGTTTTTGCAAAAAGAGTAATGTCAATTTTTCCTCTTGAAAAACCATTATCAAGTAAAAACTTACTTAACCTTTTTAGACCATGCTCTGGGAGCTTGCTTCAACCTATAAAGATCTTTAGAAAGCTTATAAATATGGTTTGGAAAATTATGATCCTCAAAACCAAAAGATTGTTCAACATAAACCTCTTCTTCAATAAAACCATTTAAAACGACGTTTTTTTTACATCCTTTTGAAATAATTTGAAATTCTTAAAGCATGCAAATACAAGCAACATACAGATAACTTCTAATTTAGCCACGGGAGAAAAAGTTTCATCGAAATCAATTCCTTCTTCTTGATTATAACCTTTAGCTACAAGTTTAGCTTCGTTTCTAGTTACTATTCTAATTTCATCCATTTTATTTCTAAAAATCCATTTAGTTCTAATTACCGAATGGTTCTTAGGTCTAGGAACTAAAGTCCAAACTTTATTTCTTTCAAATTGATTTAATTCTTCTTGAATAAAATTTATCCAATTTTCATCATTTTTAGCTACATCATAACTTTTAGGTTCTATTTAAGACAAGAAAGTAATATAATTACATACATTTCTCATAGAGGATCGAGTTCTTACCCCCTTGTGAAGGATCACCAATCATTTGATCGATTGGGTGATATACCTTCAATCTTTAGGAAGACCATCTATTTGTTGACTTGTTGAAGGTTGATCAAGTTTAGGTTCATTTTCCCCTTGAGATATTTGAAGTTGATTTTTCTTGGGGTCAATAATGGGAGTGGTTGCATCTATTTTTGACATGAAACCTACATCATAATCAAGAGAAACTCTTATACTACAAAGAGGATTAGTTTCATCAAATGCAATATGGACGGATTCTTTAACCACTAGATTTCTTTTGTTAAAGACTATATAAGCTTTACTAGAGGTTGAATAACCTAAGAAAATCTTTTCATCTGTCTTAGAATCAAATTTACCTAAATTAATTTTATTTTTATTCAAGATAAAGCACTTGCAACGAAAAACATGAAAATAAGAGATATTAGGCTTTCAACCCTTCCATAATTCATATGGAGTTTTCTTATGCCTAATTAAAGCTCTATTTAAAACATAACATGTAGTATTTACAGCTTCCACCCAAAAGTATTTTGGCAAACTATTTTCACAAAGCAAAGTTTTACCAATTTCTTCTAAATCTCTATTTTTCCTTTCAACAATATCATTTTGTTGAGGCGTTCTAATAGCTGAAACAATGTGATTAATACCATTTTCATCACAATATTTTGAAAAGTTTAGGTTTTCAAATTCTTTTCCATGATCATTTCTTATACTTGAAATAATAATACATTTTTTTCATTTTGAATCATTTTACAAAAGTTTACAAAACCTTTAAAAACTTCATCCTTATAAGAAATAAAAATAACAAATATATATCTAGAATAGTCATATAAAATAACAAGAGCATATTGATGGTCATCTAGACTTATAGTGCTTATTGGACCAAACAAGTCTATATGCAAAAGCTCTAGAGGTCTAGAAGTTGAAACCACATTTTTGGATTTAAAAAAAAACTCTTGTTTTCCCATTTGACAAACATTACAAACTTTGTCTTTTTCAAAATTTATTTTGGGAAGACCAATAACTAAATCTTTTTTAGAAAGAGTTTTGATCAAGTTCATGTTCACATGGCCAAGCCTTTTATGCCATAACCATGAGTTTTCACTAAAAGCTGAAAAATATTTTTTATTTTCCGAGGTAAAGTTTTGAAACCAATTAATAGATATTTTCATGTCTTTGACCAACAAATTTGATCTTGTTACTCTTAATGTCTATTATAAGAAAATGAGAGAATTCAAAAATTACTTTATTACCTTTATCACATAAGTGACTAATGCTTAGTAAAGTAGGCTTAAGGCCTTGTACAAGTAAAACATGATCAAGGGTTGAATAACTTTTGCCAACTTTACCATATCCAATGATCTTTATCTTAGTGTCTTCTCTAATGGTGATGTGTCCACTGATAAGAGTCAGAAAATGCATCTTAATAGTGTTTATTTGTTAGCATTTAGGGTTGATTTAGGGCTGGATTACACATTTATGCCTTAATAATTCTTAAGTGTCATTCTTGGTATATTGATTTATTTCGATGCATTTTCATATATTTTGGGTTCAAAAGAGATGGAAAAGCTAACGTTGATTAAAGTACAAAGATTCTATGCATATTCACAAGCATTTGGAAAGGAGTTTCACTAAATTGCGAGAATTGCCCATACAGATTAGTCATTTTTGCGGATTAAACTGTATTGATTCAGGAAGAACCAGGAGATGAGCCATATATGCTTGGAAAGATCCGGATGTCTATTTTTTGGAGAATTTTACGGCTCGTAAATATGATTTTTCTAGAGAAAGTTATGACAGTTTTAGTAGACAAATGCTAGGTTGTGAATGATTTCAGCGTGACAGATCAATCATTTTTGCGGATTAAACTGTATTGATTCAGGAAGAACAAGAAGATGAGCCATATATGCTTGGAAAGATCCAGATGTCTATTTTATGGAGAATTTCACTGCTCGTAAATATGATTTTTCTAGAGAAAGTTATGGCAGTTTTAGTAGACAAAGGTCAGACAGAACCGGGCCTGGACAACAGCAGAAGCACACGGCCTGAACAGAAACCCTAGGGTGACTTTTCTGTCTAAAAAACCGTCTCCATACAGCTATATATAGGATTTTAGATTCAGAGAACAGGGGGAGAAGAGAGTTTTTGAAGAGAGCTTCCATTTTCTTCTTCCTCAAGGTGATCAAGGATAAACTCCATGTCCAACTAAACTCCAAGCAAGGTGAAAGGATGAGTTTCTAGGTGTAGTTGTTCTTATTTCTATCTTTGATTCAGTTGTATGGATTGATTGTTAAACATTGTTTATAATTTACTCTTTGATTAAATAAGAAGGATTTGAATTCATGTGACAGCTGCAATTTATGTTCTTCTTCTCTTAGATTTTCTTAATCCAGTGATCGCATTCTTCTTCTCCATATAAGTCTAGTCAAGCTTTTCTTATGTCAAAGTTGTTAGATGCAAGTAGATCTATCTTATAGGTTTGTCCATTACTGCAGTATTATTATTGAAATATATTGTCGCTTCTTGATAATTTATAAGATAGATCTTGTGTGTTTGAAGTGGAATTAAGGAGTAACTTATGGCAATTACATTAGGGTCTTTATGTGCTTTGATTGAATATTTACCAAATACTTGTTTGGGATGTGAAACTAGTATTGAGATAAAACATTTGAGTCAAGATAGGAATAAAGCAACGAACTTAGGAAGGATTCCTGGAACCTTCTTATTTCTTTATTGAATTCTTCATTATATTTTCAGAACTCTCTTATATAATTTCAGTCGTAAAACTCAAATTTTCTTATTTGAACTTTATCGTTTAGTGTTAAGGTTTACACTTTCTCTTGTAGTTTGCTTTCCTCATGGGATCGACACCTCAGCTATACACAATAATTGCATGTTAGTTTGAGCGTTATCAAATTTTGGCACCGTTTCCAGAGAACTGCGCTTAATTACAAGGAAGATTGTCAACTTTGAGACAAGACAGTAACATTGTTCTTTGCTCTTTGTTTTGATTTTATTTTGTTTTCTTTATTCATCTCCTCTCTAATTCCTTTGGTGTATGTGTAGACTGAGAGATAAGCGAGGTAGATTCATTAAAAGACTCGAAATAGAGTTACCCTCTCATTCCATGTCCGATAGTGAAAGCTCACCTAGCTCAAATCATAGTGTACACCCAAACAAGAATTTAGAGAATTTTGTTACCATGGCCAACAATAACAATGAGAATGTTGCTAGGACACTTAAGGATTGCTTGCACCCTAGCCGAACGGCCACACCATCTTGTATCATGTTCCCCCCTAAGTTCAACAACTTGAGTTTAAGCCGGATATGATCCAATTGCTACCAACTTTCCATGGATTAGAGAATGCAAACCCCTATGCCCATATTAGGGAATTTGAGGAAGAAGTAGCAACCTTTCAAAGTTGGGCCGATTTGTTAGACATCCTCAAACTTAGGTTTTTCCCCTTTTCGCTTAAAGATAAGGCCAAGGTTTGGTTGTACTCGTTAAGGCCTAGGTCTATAGGTAGTTAGGATGAGATGATACAAGCCTTCTTCCAAAAGTATTTCCCAACTCATAAGACAAATAACCTCAAGAAACAAATCTCAAACTTTTCACAAAAAGAGAGTGAAACCTTATATCAAGTTTGGGAATGTTTCAAAGACCTTTTGAATTCTTGTCCACACCACATGTATGAGAGTTGACGGGTAGTTAGCTATTTCTATGATGGTCTTCTAAGTAGGGAAAGACAATTTAGAGAAATGATGTGTAATGAAGATTTTCTTCAAAAAAATCCCGACGAAGCCATAGATTTTCTAGATGACTTATCGGAAAAAGCCCACACTTGGACGAGACCCAATGCCATAGAAAGTACTAAGAGAAACCAAACCGCTGGAATTTATCAACTTAAGGAAGAGGATAGCCTTAAAGCTCGTTTAGAGGTCCTAACTAAGGAAATTGAGATTTTAAAAACCAAGAATGCTAGAGCCCCCGAACCGGTTGCTAGGGTAGAGTCCCACGAACCTTATTTTATGTGTAATGGGGTAGATCATGTACCTAGGGATTGTCCAACCTATTTTGAGATGATGGAAGAGTGTAATACTTTAGGTATACCTGTTGTGCATTTTTCTACCTAAATAAATAAGTAAATAATAATACTTGTTTTACTTGCAAGTGCACAAGGTTAATAGTAGCATAGTGTGCAAGTGCGAGATCATTTCCACAGGGATTGGTAAACTTCGATTTAGAATTAGTTTATCAAAATAAAAAGAGAATAAATGTAAAGTGTGAGTTAATAATAATAAGAACATAGGGCTGTGATATCCACCACTAATTACACTTTCCCACTAAGTAAGGCGTCATTGCTCTAGCCTTATTATGAATACCTAATGGTTGTCAACCTAAGGGCTTGGTCCACACCTTAAGCTATTGATCTCCCTAAGCAACGAGTTAGGCATGGTGTATACTCTAACTCTTTTCTCTCTTAAGGGATTCAACATGGATGTATATTGAGTTGTTCCTTAAGAGAGCATAAGGGCTGTGGAGATCGGCAACCACACGGGACCTAGGGCTTGGTCCGCTCCTGGTTTTCCATGTTGATTAACCCAAGAATCCGGTATGAATATCTTTTGGTACTATTGTTGAACCCAAGACTCGGTCATCTAAATTGATTTAACTAACAAATCCATACCACATGCATAAGTTGATCAGACGCACACATATGAGGAATTTAAATACAAACAGGTATTAATCAAGTTAAGCATTATAACATGGCCATAGGCAAAGGTAATCAATGAATATATATGTGGAAAAGCATAATTAGGGCTTCAATCGAGCCCTATAAGAGTTTAGTTACACATACTAGATGAACTAAACATTATAACCATAATTAAACAAAAACAAAAAAATAAAACCCGAAGAAGACTAAGGAGACGAGTCGTCAATTCCTCTTCAAGCTTGCAACTTCAAGTCTAAAACAAAAGGTATGGTTTTTGTGTTTTACAAGGCTATATATAGGGCTCTAAGGGTGCCCCGAAACCCTAATTTCCTATTCAAGGTCCGAAGACTTCTTTCCATATCTGGCTCTGCCGCCTCTGGTATGTGTGCGCTCGAGCGTATGCGGTCTGCACTCGAGTGCATGTGTGCGCTTGAGCTTTTTATGTGGGCACTCATGTGCCTGTGCACTCGATCACAAGGGAGTTGCATTTGAGCGCACCTTGTTGGATTGCAGAACTTTACTTTTTACTCCTTAGAGCTCCAAAGTGTCATCTTTTTGTCAAAGCCCTGTGAAAAACACATAAAGCATGAAAACGAAATAGAATCTACTAAAATAGATAAACAAAGAGCCTAACAAGCGTAAATTAAGGGGCTTAAATATGACTATTTAAGCACTTATCACACTCCTAAACTTACATGTTGCTAGTCCCTTAGCAATACAAAACGAAAGACTGTTAAAACAAAATTAAAGATAAATTCATTCTTCATGATATTAAAAAATCTGGGTTGCACATAAAACCATGATGATCGTTCATGAGTAAGCTTATAATAAAAACACATTTTTGTAATAAATAAGGATTTTAAAAGCTCATGTTACTTACCTAAGGTTGGCTTAAGGCATTGCAAGTTTGATTTGTGTGATGAATTAGCATATAGAAGATGGGGCTTCCAAATAATTTTAATGTATAATGTTTCGGTGTCCAAACCTTCATCGAATTCCTTATTAAATAGAACAAAAATGGCATAATGCTTGCTTCTTTTCTTTTTCTTTTATCATGAGATTTTTTCCATGTTGAGTTCCATTAAGCTTTCTAATTGACCATTGTAATGAGTGTTTAGCTAATGACTCCCAAACCAGATGGTTTTAGGGCATTAGGTGTAAAGACACCCCTAAGGACTTACTAACTTGAGTAAAAAAGGCTATGGAACCTACATGTCTTAGTGCTTCCAAGTGAAATTCCGACCTTTTGACGTGAACACTCACTGCTTACTGAGGTAAGAGGCCCAGTTACTCAGTAGAAAGTTTTTTTAATGATCATTAAAAGCTTTTTATTCTCTTTTTGCATGATTGACATTTTTTCTTTGTTTTTCTTATGCCAAAGTGTTCTTCTAACAAGTTATCCGATTACAGTTAGGTCATGGAAACATATACATAAGAATTATATGTCAAAAAATTGAATTATATGTCATACCCCACGCAAATGCGTGCTAATGTGCTTGTGTCAGATCTGGATCAAACTCGTGAATTCCTAAGTGCCTTGAGGTAGGTACTAAACTTTTAAAATTCTTATTAAAAGACTACGTGTTCTAGATTTTTAAGCTTACTAATGAAGTTTTATCATATTTTTAAATCAACCAAAATTTTTAACGCAAAATGAACATGTATTTATCTTTTCTAAAAAGAAACTGGGACCTAGTGTGTGCATGTGTTTTAAGTGTGTGCATGTGTCAGTGTCTCCCACTACCCCCAAACTTAATATACACATTGTCCCCAATGTGTGTGTGGCATGGAAAGATCTGATCTGGGAGATGGAGAACTAGATTACTTGTATTGCTCGTACACGCCCCCAAACTTGAACTGGGTGCACGCACTAAGTTCATGACAAAGAAAAATAAACGTTGTGCCGGAAAACAAGAAATATGGATAATAAACATTTAAATATAAAAATAAATATTAATAAAAGAAAAATACTATAATGAAAAGGATATACTTTGGGGTGCCTCCTATGAGCGCTAAGTTTTACATCTTCAGCCAGACGTGGTTTCCTCTTACTGCTGGTCATCAGGTGGTGCAGATTGCTTGTTTCAGGCATTGGAGTGTAGCTGCTGGTGTAAATGCGCTCGATCGCAAGGTGGATGTGCGCTCGATCGCACTGCATCAGGTATTGACGTTATGTGCGATAGAAACTGGGCATTCAAGTGGTTCAAGTGTTTGTGAATCAGCTATATATTGGACGGTTTGAAGTGTCAAGTCCTCGTCTCGAGGAGGTATGTTGAGATCGAGGTAAGGTTTAACTCGGTGTCCATTGACTGTAAATGTCTGATTGCTATTTGAGCTCTGAATCTCCAAAGCCCCATGAGGAAAGACCTTGGTGACCATATACGGACCAGCCCAACGGGACTTTAGTTTGCCTTAGAACAGCCTTAATCTCGAATTGTAGAGTAGCACCCTTTGTCCTACGTGAAACTCTTTTCGCACTAGTTGTTTGTCATGATAGGCTTTTGCCCTTTCCTTATAAAGCTTGGCATTCTCATATGCGTCATACCGTAATTCTTCTAGCTCATTTAAGTGCAGCCTCCTTTTCTCACCCGCTTGTTTCATATCAAAGTTGAATTGTTTAATGGCCCAATATGCTCGATGTTCTAGCTCTACGGGTAGATGACATGCTTTTCTAAAGATTAAGCGGTATGGGGACATCCCAATTGGTGTCATGTAAGCTGTCCTATATGCCCACAGAGCATCATTGAGTCATAAAGACCAATCATTTCGTCTAGGATTCACGGTTCTCTCCAAGACGCTTTTGATTTCTCGGTTGCTTATCTCCACTTGGCCACTAGTCTGAGGGTGATATGGGGTGCCAACTTTATGGGTGATTCCATATTTTCTGATGAGTGCGGCAAAAGAATGATGATGAAAGTGGCTGCCTCCGTCACTGATGATCGCTCTTGGTGTCCCAAACCGGGTAAAAATGTTATCCTGCAAAAACTTCAACACCACTTTATGATCATTAGTCTTTGAGGGGACAACCTCGACCCATTTAGACACATAATCCACACCCACAAGAATATATAAATTACCAAAAGAATTGGGGAATGAACCCATGAAATCAATGCCCCATACATAAAAAAATTCTACTATATGGATTTTTTGTAGGGGCATTTGATTTCGGGATGAGATGTTACCTGTCTGTTGGCATCTATCACATGAGCTGCAGAATGTGAAGGCGTCTTTAAACAGATTAGGCCAATAAAAACCGGATTGTAGTACCTTAAGTGCTGTTTTCTTGGCCCCAAAATGTCCTCCACAAGTAAACTGATGGCAATGTTGTAATAAGCTCAAATGCTCCTCCTCCGAGACACACTGTCGGATGATCTGATCGGGACAGAATTTAAAAAGATAGGGATCATCCCAATGGTAGTGTCGAGACATAGATATTAACCGCTTCTTTCCTTGCGTGGTCATACCTGGGGGAAAAACCTTAGCAGTTAGATAATTGACAATGTCAGTATACCACGAAAGTTTTACCTCTAGTGCGAACAATTGTTCATCAGGGAAGTTCTCGTTCAAGGGCAGCTCACTTTTGTCATTCTCATAGGGTAGCCTTGATAAATGATCAACAACCACATTCTCACTGCATTTCTTGTCTTTGATTTCCAAATCAAATTCTTGCAATAGGAGTACCCATCTGATTAACCTAGGCTTTGCATCTTTCTTAGACAACAGATATCTCAAAGCAGCATGATCAGTGAATACAATAACCTTAGAGCCAATAGGATATGATCTAAATTTTTCTAAAGCAAAAATAACAGCTAACAATTCCTTTTCAGTAGTAGAATAGTTAAGCTAAGCATCATTTAAAGTTCTAGAAGCATAGTAAATAGCATGAGGTACCTTATTGACTCTTTGACCTAAAACAGCTCCCAAGGCGAAATCACTAGCATCACACATCAATTCGAATGGAAGATTCCAATTTAGTGCAATCATTATTAGGGTGAAGGTTAGAACATCCTTCAATGTGTTGAAAGCTATCATACAGTTATCAGTCCACTCAAATTTGGTATCTTTAGCTAACAATGCACAAAGAGGTCTTGAGATTTTGGAAAAATCCTTGATGAATTGTCTATAAAAACCGGCATGTCCGAGAAAACTTTTAACACCCTTAACTATGAGAAGAGGAGGTAGCTTTGAAATGATGTCTATTTTAGTCTTGTCAACCTCAATACCTTTTTTGGAGATGGAATGTCCTAATACAATGCCTTGTTGGACCATAAAGTGGCATTTCTCCCAATTCAACACTAAGTTGCTCTCTTCACATCTCTTGAGGACACTCTCTAGATGACTTAGGCATTCATCAAAATTGGAACCAAAGACACTGAAATCATCCATGAATACCTCAATGTATTTCTCCACCATATCGAAAAATATGCTCATCATACATCTTTGAAAAGTGGCGGTGCGTTGCATAAACCGAATGGCATCCTTCGATAAGCAAATGTACCAAAAGGACATGTGAAGGTAGTCTTTTCTTGATCCTCATGTGCTATGGCAATCTGGTTGTACCCACTGTACCCATCCAAGAAGCAATAATAGCTGTGGCCAGCTAATCTCTCTAACATCTGATCAATGAATGGCAAAGGGAAGTGATCTTTTCTAGTCACTTTGTTCGATCTTCGGTAGTCGATACAGACTCTCCAACCAGTTGTTTTCCTTGTAGGTATGAGCTCCTCATCCTCATTCTTCACCATTGTGATCCCACTCTTTTTCGGAACAACTTGGACCGGATTTACCCATTTACTGTCTAAGATGGGGTAGATAATGCCAACATCTAGCAATTTTAATACCTCGGACTTTACTACCTCTTTTATGTGTGGGTTAAGTCTTCTTTGAGCATCTCGAGTGGGCCTTGCTTCATCCTCAAAGTAGATACTATGCATGCACTTGGCTGGACTTATCCCCTTAATGTTGGCAATGGTCCATCCTATGGCAGATCTATATTCCTTAAGAACTCTTAGTAATTTTTCTTCTTCTCCAATACTCAAATTAGCAACTACAATCACAGGTAGTGTCTTCTTCTCTCCCAAGTAGGCATAAGTTAAATGCTATGGTAGCTGTTTTAATTCCAATGTTGGTTCCTGGACAATAGAAGGAAGAAGAGTAGTATTAGTAGGTATGAGAGTTTCAAATGGAGGAACATACTTACTTGAGTGTTTTGGAGAAGCCTCAAGGAGGTGCACAACTTTAATGATGTCATCAGTAACATATTCAGGTTCTTGCTCAATATCCACTGTTGTAAAGCTATGGGTAATAGTAGTCTCTAATGGATCGATGTACTGGACCTGAAAAGCTTGCTCAACAAAATTTTGCATCATACATACATTAAAGCATTCCATATCATCTTGAGGTAGTTTTAATGCATCAAATATTATAAACTCTATTTTCTCACAATTCACCTTCATACTTACTCTACCTTTTTTCACACAAATCTTTGTATCGACAATTCTCATGAAGAGTCTTTCTAAAATGATGGGCAAGGGTAAAGGCATAGGGCATTCCTCCATATCTAACACAACAAAATCAGTAGGTAGAATGAACTCATCTACCTTTACCAGGACATCCTTAAGAATACCCCTAGGTTTTTTTATACTTCTATCTGCCAACTGCAAGGTAATGGAAGTTGGTTGTAGCTCCCCCAATCCTAGGGTTTCCAATACTGTGTATTGTAACAAATTTACACCCAATCCCAAATCTAGTAATGCTCGCTTAAACAACTGATCACCTATTCTATAGGGAATAGTAAAACTACCTGGATCTTTCAATTTTGGTGGGAGTTTTCTTAATAGCACAACACTTACTTCTTCAGTTAAGGCTACAGTCTCATGCTCTTGAAATTTTCTCTTATGAGTGCAGTAATCTTTTAGGAATTTAGCATAGGTAGGTATTTATTGAATTGCATCTAACAAAGGAATGTTTATTTCAACTTTCCGCAAGGTTTCTAAAATATCCAGCAGCTTATTTTCTTTCTTTTGTTTTACTAACCTTTGCGGGAAGTGTGGTGCATTCACCTTCTCGGTCTCACTCACCTTTGATGCTGTCGGTTTCTCTAGAGATGCTTTTTCAGATTCATTGGTCCCTATCACCTTACCATTTTTGAGGGTCGTGACAGATTTCAGTTGTTGATGCCCCCCAAGGTTTTGAGCTGGAAGCTCACTTTGCTTTCTGCCACTCAGCTCTTTAGCCAATTGCCCTATTTGTACCTCTAGCCTTTGGATGACCTGTTCATGTTTTGCTGTGGTTTGCCTTAGTTCAGTCCGGAATTGCCTTTCATCTACCTTGAACCGATCTTGTGAAGTCATTAGTTGTTGCTGCTGAGATGCCAATTGCCTCACAAGACTTTTGAGGTCACTCTTCTTTGTTTTAGGAGCTGAGTGGTCTGCTAGTTGGAAGTTTCTTTGTTGCCCTTGACTGTTCTGATTGTTGCTCCAAGAAAAATTCGGGTGATTCCGCTATCTAGAGTTGTAGGTGTTTGCATAAAGATTGTTCTTCGACGGATAGTTGTTTGGTCCCACAAAGGGACATGTATCAGTATTATAATCAAATTGGGAACAAATAGCACATACCTGGAGTGGTGTAGCTGGTGGGTTAGGTGAAGCATTCTGAATAGCCATGGCTTTAACTAATAGGTCTAGTTTCCTTTCCACAGCAGCTATCTGAGTGGATGATCCTCCATTGAAGCTTACCTCGAGAGGAGAACTGCTGAGTGTGTTCACTTAGGGTTTCGAAGAGCTCCATAGCTTCTTCGCTACTTTTCTCTATCAGCACTCCTCCACAACCTGAATCTACAATACTTTTGTTAGTATCACTTAAACCTTTATAGAAAGCTTGTACTAGTTCATCCTGAGGTAGGTTGTGATGTGGGCATTTGAGTAGCAGCTTGTTGAAGTGTCCCCAGGCCTCAAAGAATAGATCTCCATCATTTTGTTGGAAGGATTGAATTTCTTTCCTCATTTGCCTCGTCTTTTGGGTTGGGAAAAACTTCCTCAGGAATTTGCTAGCCAACTCCTCCCAAGTGTGGATAGAAACTACAGGCAAAGAATTATACCACAGTTTAGCATTATCTTTTAACGAAAAAAGGAAAAGAATTAACCTTATTCCTTCTTGGTCTAAGCCTCGGATGTGCAGGAACTTGCAAAGATCGAAGAACTCTCGGAGATGCAAGTGTGGGTCTTCATTAGGTGTACCCTTAAAGTGAGTCAGTGCACTGAGTATCTGCGGAGATATGTAGTAGTTTTCTTCCGCCTCAGGTTGATAAGCAATACAAGATGTTTGATCGAGGTTCTGTGGGATGAAGGATTGCTTCATCGGTCTTCGCTCAGGAGGTTGCTGATCGTCGATCTGTTTTGCCATTGGTACTTCTTCTTCAATTTCTTCTTCTACCTCTTCCGAGTTGTCTCTAAGCCTTTGTTAGATCGTTCACTCAAGCTCGGTATCGAGGGGAAAGAATGTTGGATGCTTGGATCGAAGTTCGTGTATGAATCGGTGACAATCACTTCAGTGCAACAGTTTCAGTGCTGCTGCTCGAGTAGCCTCTGCCTCAAATGCGCTCGATCACACCCTGATCTGTGCTCGATTGCACTTGAGCTTGCGCTCGATCGCAAGGCCAGAAACAGCACCGCTGCAGTACCTAAAACAGAACAACAGAAAACGAAAAGAAAGTAAAAATTAGATTTTTGATAAAGAAACTATGAACAGAATAAATAAAATAAAACAAAATAAAACAAAATAAAATAAAATAAACGAAATTAATTCCAAAAAGAATTTTAGCGCAATCCTCGGTAACGACGCCAAAAACTTGTTGTGCGTTTATCTACCTAAATAAATAAGTAAATAATCGTACTTATTTTACTTGCAAGTGTACAAGGTCAATGGTAACATAGTGTGCAAGTGCGAGATCATTTCTACAGGGATTGGTAAATTTCAATTTAGAATTAGTTTCTCAAAGTAAAAAGAGAATAAATGTAAAGTGTGAGTTAATAATAATAAGAACATAGGGCTGTGATATCCACCACTAATTACACTTTCCCACTAAGTAAGGTGCCATTGCTCTAGCCTTATTATGAATACCTAATGGTTGCCAACCAAAGGACTTGGTCCACATCTTAGGCTATTGATCTCCCTAAGCAACGAGTTAGGCATGGTGTATACTTTAACTCTTTTCTCTCTTAAGGGATTCAACATGGGTGTATACTGAGTTGTTCCTTAAGAGAGCATAAGGGCTGTGGAGATCGGCAACCACATGGGACCTAGGGCTTGGTCCGCTCCCGGTTTCCCATGTTGATTAACCCAAGAATCTGGTGTGGATATCTTTTGTTACTATTGTTGAACCTAGGACTCGGTCATCCAAATTGATTCAACTAACAAATCCATACCACATGCATAAGTTGATCAGACACACACATATGAGGAATTTAAATACAAACAAGTATTAATTAAGTTAAGCATTATAACATGGCCATAGGCAAAGGTAATCAATGAATATATATGTGGAAAAGCATAATTAGGCTTCAATCGAGCCCTATAAGAGTTTAGTTAC
This sequence comes from Bretschneidera sinensis, assembly GCA_023935145.1. Lineage (NCBI taxonomy): Eukaryota > Viridiplantae > Streptophyta > Magnoliopsida > Brassicales > Akaniaceae > Bretschneidera > Bretschneidera sinensis. The sequence continues at coordinate 104,965,575 of CM043698.1, read as the reverse complement.
ACATGCTAGATGAACTAAACATTATAACCATAATTAAACAAAAATAGAAAAATAAAACCCGAAGAAGACTAAGGAGACAAGTCGTCAATTCCTCTCCAAGCTTGCAACTTCAAGTCTAAAACAAAATGTATGGTTTCTGTGTTTTACTAGGCTATATATAGGGCTCTAAGGGTGCCCCGAAACCCTAATTTCCTATTCAAGGTCCGAAGACTTCTTTCCATATCTGGCTCTGCCGCCTCTGGTATGTGTGCGCTCGAGTGTATGCAGTCTACGCTCAAGCCTTCTAAGTGTGCCCTCATGTGCCTGTGCGCTCGATCACAAGGGAGTTTCGCTCGAGCAATCTTTGCTGGATTGCAGAACTTTACTTCTTACTCCTTAGAGCTCCAAAATGTCATCTTTTTGTCAAAGCCCTGTGAAAAACACATAAAACATGAAAATGAAATATAATCTACTAAAATAGATAAACAAAGAGCCTAACAAGCGTAAATTAAGGGGCTTAAATATGATTATTTAAGCACTTATCAATACCCTTTAGGAAAACATACTCACCCTACTTTAACACCTTTAATCCCGGTCGAAAGAATCACCCTAATTTTAGTTGGAGATCCGATACACAACCTTCTACCCAATCTAGTACCCAATGGAGACCGGAAGCAACTTAATCTAATGCACCACAACAATCTTTACCTTTGGAAGATGCTTTTAAGCCATTTATGCAGGTACATGTCCAGAGTGTGGAAGAGCAAGGCAAGATAAATCAACGGTTGCTAGAGGAGCAACAATGGGTCAAAGAGGAACAAAAGGTGATAAAGAGCCAACTCACCAAGTTGACTAATTTATTGACGGTTCAAGAGCAAAGTCATTTTCCTTCGTAGCCACAACCTAATCCATGGGGACAACATATGGCACAAACCTCTAATCCCGACAATAAAAATGTTAAAGAGGTTAATGCCATGACTACTCGCAGCGGTAAGAAAATTGATTGATCCACTCTACCATCAAACTTGATTCCTAACACCATGAGTAACAAGGATGAAGCCCCCAAGGAACAAGATGCCCATAGTGATTCCATATCGGTGCCTTTCCCTCAAGCACTCTTTAAACCTAAGGAGAGAAATTCGGCATTAAAAGGTGAGATTCTTGAACAACTTAAGCAAGTTAAAATTAACCTTCCTTTTCTTCATGTCATAAAATAGGTTCCCAACTATACTAAAGTCATTAAGGATCTATGCACACTCAAGAGGAAGCACAATGTGAAGAAGATGACATTCTTAACGGAGCAAGCAAGTGCGGTAATTGATAGCAAGACACCGCCCAAGTATAAAGATCCGAGCTCTCCTATGGTGGCTTACCAAATTGGAAACAAAGCTTGTGGCCAAGCATTGCTAGATTTGGGGGCTAGTGTGAATCTCATGCCCTACTTCGTTTACTTGCAACTCGGTCTAGATGAGATCAAACCGACTTCTGTGGTACTTCAACTAGCGGATCGATCGGTAAGAAAACCAAGAGGTATTGTGGAAGATGTTTTAGTGCAAATTAACAAATTCTATTATCTCGTTGAATTTTTGGTATTAGATACCATTTCTATTGTAAACATGGAGTCAAAAATTCTTTTGATACTTGGAAAACCATTCATTGCCACTGCCAATTCCCTCATTAATTGTTGGAACGGTTTAATGACATTATCATTTGGAAATATGACTCTGGAGGTGAATGTTTTCCGAGTCTCAAGGTAGCCACATGAAGAGAATGAGTGTTTCGACACTTACATGATCGATGAGCTTATTTTGGAGGATGAGTACATTAAAGATAATTCTAATTCTTTGGAATTCCTTCTTAATAATTTTGATATTGGTGATTCTTCAATTTATCCCCATGCCGTTGATGTTGTTGATAAGTCGCAAGGATTTATTAAGAAATCATGGCAACCATGCTTTGAGGAGTTGCCTAAAGAGAGGGAGGCACCCAAACCATCTTCTGAGGAGACACCAATGCTTAATTTAGCTCCACTGCCCAAAGGGCTCAAACATGCATTCTTAGGCCTAGGTGATACCTTTTCGGTTATTATTTCTTCCGAACTTAGTGATGTGCAATGTGATAAATTGTTGAATTTGTTAAGAAAGCATAAATCTGCACTAGGTTGGACTTTAGCCGACATAAAAGGTATTAGCCCTTTAATTTGTTCCCATAGGATTTATCTAGAAGAAGGAGCTAACCCTCGTAGAGACCCACAAAAAAGGCTAAATCCAACTATGAAAAAGGCAGTTAAGAAAGAAGTCTTAAAGCTATTAGATGCGGGAATTATATATCCAATATCCGATAGTAAGTGGATTAATCCAACTCAAGTTGTTCATAAGAAAGCTGGGTTGACTGTGGTAGAAAATGAAGAGGGGGTGTTAGTACCAACTAAGGTAGTGACTGGGTGGCGTATGTGCATTGATTATATGAAACTTAATTCGGTTACTCAGAAAGACCATTTTCCCCTTCCATTCATAGATCAAATCTTAGAACATGTGGCTGGTCATCCTTTCTATTGCTTTTTAGATGGGAATTCGGGATATTACCAAATAGAAATTGCCTTAGAGGATCAAGAGAAGACCACTTTTACTTGTCCTTTTGGTATTTTTGCTTTTCGTAGAATGCCCTTTGGTTTGTGTAATGCACCGGCTACTTTTCAAAGATGCATGATGAGTATTTTTAGTGACATGGTTGAAAAATGTATGGAAGTGTTTATGGATGATTTAACCGTGTTTGGAACTTCTTTTGATTCATGTTTATCTAACTTGAAAAATGTTTTGTGTAAGTGTAAAGAGAAGGGGCTTGTGCTTAATTGGGAGAAGTGCCATTTTATGGTGTCTTCCGGAATAGTTTTGGGCCATATAGTGTCCGAAAAAGGGATAGAAGTGGATAAATCGAAAATTGAATTGATCTCTAAACTATCAACTCCTACGAATATTAAAGATGTTAGGTCTTTTCTAGGGCATGTCGGGTTTTATAGAAGGTTTATTCAAAATTTTAGTGCTATCTCTAAACCCTAATGTAACCTTTTGTTGAAGGATACCGAGTTTAAGTGGAGCCTCAAATGTGAGAAATCCTTTAGGACACTTGTCTCTAAGCTTACAACCGCCCCTATTATGCAATCATCCGATTTTACCTTGCCTTTTAAGATTATGTGTTATGCTAGTGACTATGCTTTAGGGGCTGTTTTAGGACAAAGAAGGGAGGGAAAACCATTTGTTGTTTATTATGCTAATAGAACCTTAAATCATTCTCAAATGATATACACCACGATCGAGAAAGAATTACTAGCCTTAGTATTTGCATTGGATAAATTTCGTTCTTATTTAATTGGTTCACCTATCACTATATTCCCGGATCACTCCGCCCTTAAATTTCTTTTCTAAAAAATGGATGCTAAGGCCCGTTTGCTACGTTGGATTTTGCTTTTGAAGGAATTTGACATGACCATCAAAGACAAGAAGGGGGTGGAAAATGTTGTGGGGGACCATCTATCTCGTTTGGAATTTAAGGATGATACCGACATTTTGCCCATTCGCGAAGCCTTTCAGGATGAGAATTTATTTGCTGTCCTTTGTCACACACCATGGTATGCCGACATTGCAAATTACTTGGTTTCCCGTTAAGTTCTATCTACATGGAGTGCACAAGATAAACATAAGTTTTTGGCTGAGGTACAAAATTTCTATTGGAATGATCCTTATCTTTTTAAATATTGCCTCGATCAAATAATAGGAAGATGCATTCCGGATATGGAAATTGATAGTGTGTTAACTTTTTATCATACCTATGCTTGTGGTGGTCATTTTTCTATTAAAAAGACAGCCACAAAAATTTTGCAATGTGGTTTTTATTGGCCTACTTTATTCAAGGATACTAATAAGTTTTGTCGTTCATGTGAAAGATATCAAAAGCTAGGTTCATTGTACCGTCGTCATATGATGCCTCTGAACCCGATCTTAGTGGTGGAAATTGATAAGTGCTTAAATAGTCATATTTAAGCCCCTTAATTTACGCTTGTTAGACTCTTTGTTTATCTATTTTAGTAGATTCTATTTCATTTTCATGTTTTATTTGTTTTTCACAGGGATTTGACAAAAAGATAACATTTGGGAGCTCTAAGGAGTAAAAAGTAAAATTCTGCAATCCAGCAAGGTGCACTCAAGCGCACCTCCCTTGTGATCGAGCACAAAAGCACACGAGTGCACACTTAGAAGGTTCGAGCACACACATGCGCTCGAGCGCAGACCGCATACGCTCGAGTGCACACATACCAGAGGCAGTAGAGCCAGATATGGAAAGAAGTCTTTGGACCTTGAATAGGAAATTAGGATTTTGGGGCACCCTTAGAGCCCTATATATAGCCTTGTAAAACACAGAAACGAGACCTTTTGTTTTAAACTTGAAGTTGCAAGCTTGGAGAGAAATTGACGACTCATCTCCCGAGTCTTCTTCGGGTTTTATTTTTCTGTTTTTGTTTTATTATGGTTATAATGTTTAGTTCAACTAGCATGTGTAACTAGACTCTTATAGGGCTCGATTGAAGCCCTAATTATGCTTTTCCACATATATATTCATTGATTACCTTTGCTTATAGCCATGTTATAATGCTTAACTTGATTAATATCTGTTTGTATTTAAATTCCTTGTATGTGTGTGCCTGATCAGCTTATGCATGTGGTATGGATTTGTTAGTTGAATCAATTTGGATGACCGAGTCCTGGGTTCAATAATAGTAACAAAAGATATCCACACCGGATTCTTGGGTTAATCAACATGGGAAACCGGGAGCGGACCAAGCCCTAGGTCCTGTGTGGTTACCGATCTCCATAGCCTTTATGCTCTTTTAAGGAATAACTCAGTATACACCCATGCTGAATCCCTTAAGAGAGAAAAGAGTTAGAGTATACACCATGCCTAACTCGTTGCTTAGGGAGATCAATAGCCTAAGGTGTGGACCAAGCCCTTAGGTTGGCAACCATTATGTATTCATAATAAAGCTAGAGAATTGACAACTTACTTAGTGGGAAAGTATAATTAGTGGTGGATATCACAGCCCTATATTCTTATTATTATTAATTCACATGTTACATTTATTTCTCTTTTTACTTTGAGAAACTAATTCTAAATCGAAGTTTACCAATCCCTGTGGAAATGATCTCGCACTTGCACACTATGCTACCATTGACCTTGTGCACTTGCAAGTAAAACAAGTACGATTATTTACTTATTTATTTAGGTAGATAAATGCACAACAAGTTTTTGGCACCGTTACTAGGGATTTAGCTTAAATTTCTTTTTAGAATTATCTTTCATTAATCATTGCTATTTCTTTTTCGTTCTATTTCTACTTTTATCAAAAATCTCAAAAATTTTAAGTTTATGTTTTTATTTTATTTTTGTTTCATTAAGCCCTAATCTAATTTCTTTTTGTTTTCTGTTTCAGGCACTCCAGGAGAGCTTTCTATGCCACTTGCGATCGAGCGCACCCTCCTGTGGGATCAAGCGCAAGCGCAATTGAGGCAGAGAGTTACCCGGGCAGCAGTGTTTAACTGCTGCACTTAAGCAATTGTCATCGATTCATGAACGGACTTCGATCTAAGCATCCAAAATTCTTTCTCCTCGATACCAAGCTTGAGTGAATGATCTGATAAAGGCTTAGAGACAACTCGAAAGAGGTAGAAGAAGAAATTGAGGAAGAAGTACCAATGGCAGAACAGTTAGAAAACCAACAACCTCTTAAGCGACGACCGATGAAGCAATCCTTCATCCCACAGAACCTCGATCAACTGTCTTGCATTACTTATCAACCTGAGGCGGAAGACAACTACTATATATCTCCGCAGATACTCAGTCCATTGACTCACTTTAGGAGCACACCTAATGAGGACCCACACTTGCACCTCCGAGAGTTCTTCGATTTTTGCAAGTTCCAGCACATCCGAGGCTTAGACCAAGAAGGAATAAGGTTAATTCTTTTCCTTTTTTCCTTAAAAGATAATGCTAAACTGTGGTACAATTCTTTGCCTGCAGTTTCTATCCACACTTGGGAGGAGTTGGCTAGCAAATTCCTAAGGAAGTTTTTCCCAGCCTAAAAGATGAGGCAAATGAGGAAGGAAATTCAGTCCTTCCAATAAAAGGATGGAGATCTATTCTTCGAGGCCTGGGGACACTTCAACAAGCTACTACTCAAATGCCCACATGACAACCTACCTAAGGATGAACTGGTACAAGCTTTCTATGAAGGTTTAAGTGATACTAACAAAAGTATTGTGGATTCAGGTTATGGAGGAGTGCTGATGGAGAAAAGCAGCAAAAAAGCTATGGAGCTCTTCGAAACCCAAAGTGAACACACTCAGCAGTTCTCCTCTCGAGGTAGACATGTAACCAAGAGTAAGGGTATATATGAGGTAAGCTTCAATGGAGGATCATCCACTCAGATAGCTGCTGTGGAAAGGAAGCTATGGAGCTTTTCGAAACCCTAAGTAAACACACTTAGTTAAAGCCATGGCTACTAAGAATGCCTCACCTAACCCACCAGCTACACCACTCCAGGTATGTGCTATTTGTTCCCAATTTGATCATAATACTGATACATGTCCCTTGTATTAGTCTACAGATCATGAGCAAGCAAACTTTGTGGGACCAAACAACTATCCGCCGAAGAACAATCCTTTTGCAAATACCTACAACCCTGGATGGCGGAATCACCCGAATTTTTCTTGGAGCAACAATCAGAACAATCAAGGGCAGCAAAGAAACTTCTAACCAGCAGCCCATTTAGCTCCTGAAACAAAGAAGAGTGACCTCAAAAGTCTTGTGAGGCAATTGGCAACTCAGCAGCAATAAGTAATGACTTCACACGAATAGTTCATGGAAGAAACGAGGTAATTTCGGACTGAGATGAGACAAACCACTGCAAAACATGATCATGCCATTCAAGGATTAGAGGTACAAATAGGGCAATTAGCCAAGGAACTGAGTAGTAGAAAGCACGGTGAGCTTATCTCCCAACCAATACCTAATCCAAGAGGACATCAGCAACTGAATGCTGTGACAACCCTGAGAAGTGGAAAGATTATAGGCATCGATGAGCCTGCACGAGCATCTATAGACAAAGCATCCGCATCTAAGGTAAGTGAGATGGAAAAGGTAAATGTACCTCCACCCTTCCCTCAAAGGTTAGTAAAACCTAAGAAAGAGACTAAACTGATTGACATTTTTGAAACTTTGAAAAATGTGGAAATAAACATTCCTTTATTAGATGAAATTAAACAAATTCCTGCTTATGCTAAGTTTTTAAAAGATTGTTGCACTAACAAAAGGAAGTTTCAGGAACATGAGACAGTAGCCTTTACTGAAGAGGTAAGTGCTATGCTATTAAGAAAACTACCACCAAAACTAAAAGATCAGGGTAGTTTTACCATTTCTTGTAGGCTAGGTGACCAGCTATTCGAGCATGCACTATTGGATCTAGGAATGAGTGTCATTCTGTTGCCATACAGTGTATTCGAGACACTAGGTTTGGGGGAGCTTCAACTAACCTCCATCACTTTGCAATTGGCTGACAGAAGCATCAAACGACCGAGAGGTATCCTCGATGATGTTTTAGTAAGAGTAGGTAAATTTATTTTACCTAGTGATTTTATTGTCTTAGATATGGAAGAATGTCATATGCCATTGCCACTCCCCATCATCTTAGGAAGACCATTTATGATCACTGCTGACGTAAATATTAGTGTAAAAATGGGCATTGTCACTATGAAAGTGAATGATGAGGAGATGGAATTCAAAATATTTAATACATTAAAATCAACCAAAAATGATAATGAATATTCTAATGTAAGCTTAATACAAGGTGTTGTTGAGAAAGTTTCTCAGGTCCATCACACTGTTCCATTGGAGACCATCCCCAACCATGATGACACAAGATTGGACATTAGGCCAGAGGATGACGATGTGATTAAAGACATCAATAGAGCTATGCACCCCATCAAGAACACACCAAAGCCTTCAAGTGAGTATATTCCTCCAAATGAGCCTCCTGAAGTTACTAACACTACTTTCTTTTCTTCTGTTGTCTAGGTCCCAAAATTAGAGATGAAACAGCTATCAAGGCATTTGAACCACCTGATGTGGGATCTAAGTGCCCCCTTCAAAGAAAGTAGCACTGAAGCTACTATAAAGAGCGCTTGAGCAATCCCTACTTGTATAACATATAGCTCAAGTGCCTCTATCGAGGTTAGTGGTACTGAGGCCACTAAAGTACGGTAAGGTTAAGGTTATATTGGTCTAAAGTTATCGTCTCAGATTGTGGTAAGTTAAAGTTGTCCATATATTCTGCCGTGCGATCGAGTGCACTATATAGTGTGCTTGAGTGCATTCTTGCCTGGCACACAAGTGCGATCGAGCGCACTTCATAATGCTCTTGAGCGCACTCGGGGCAAAGAGGTCATGTGATGATTTTTAAACATTTTCCCCTCATTCTCCCTTCCCTACGCTCAATCGCAAATCTCTGCCTCTCTCGTCCTCTCCATTGTGCACAACAATCCCTAGCAAGCCCGACACTCTCATTTTCTATCAATTTCACTCCACATTAACTAAACCCTTCCCCCACCCATATCTCATTCACATCCTCTTATCCTTATTTCCCCAACATGCACAAATTAATTTCCACAACTACATACAGTATGTCCGTACCCATTCTTTTATACCTAATTAAGTTACACATATACACACACAACTTTTTAATCTACTCTTTACTAATTCGATGTCTTTACCATGTGTGTGATTGTAATTTTGATTTACAGAAGGTTGGGGTTGTGTTTGGGTACTGTGCACAAGCTTCGCGTATTTGGCGCACAAAAACTGTTTGATAAATTGCCTAAGCCAGTGCGATCGAGCGCACACAGCCTGAGATCGAGCGCAAGTCTTCTAGTGCGATCGAGCGCACAAAGCTTGTGATCGAGTGCATTTTTGACAGTAACTACAATTCCAGACCTCAGAACATGGCTTCCACTTCCCGAACCTCCGACAGCCGCTCCCAGTCCACCCAACCTAGTTTTGAGCAGCGTGAAATATTGTTTGAGACTACATTTAACGTAGATGAGGACTTCAAGAGTTTGGATGCCACAAGATGGGCGATACAAGAATTCAAGACTCGGGGTCTCAAGTGACTGTTCAAGCCAGTCTGTTCAATGGCATACACCCGATTCATGGTCAGTTTCTACGAGAACCTGACCTATGACTACACCAGACTAGAGATTCTATCATCCTCAGTCCAGGGTAGGTTCATAGAGCTGACTACCACTGACATCGCCAGTTCCCTCCATTGTTGTGATTAGTCCTCTCCAGAGGACAACCATATGGAGGAGCAGACATACCTGTTTCCTCTGCCCCATATCATCGAAGACATGTGTGCGGGCCAATATGCAGACCAGTACAACAGTGCAGAGAGCCAGTCAAGGTTGCATCCCCGCTTATGGTTTGTGGATTCTGTCATCCAGCTTAACATGTGCCCTTTGGGGCATAAGACTTAGAGGAGGGATCAGTTTTTACAGGCTCTCTATGCCTTTCACCGGGGTCACTAGTACTCCATCCCAGCAATCATATGGAGTCAGATACATAAGTTCTGGGATAGCATGAATAACCGTTAGACCACCACGGCTAATGCATGGGGACTCTCTTTCCCCTTCTTGCTCAGCCACATCTTTAAGAAGAAGGAGATTGGAGGCTCCTCTATAGATGGGCCAGTTAGCGATCATCCATTCTTTGGGAGGGCCTAGTTGAGCCTCAGCCAGTCCCGTATGCCTCAAGGACCCCGGATGCTGATTCCTGTTGCTGAGCCTGTAGCGGATGATCCTATGGACACCGAGCACCCGACAGTGAGCCCTCCGAGGGAGGAGGACCAGCCTGACATGGGATCCACTGCATCTCGACCCTTTCTCGAGGAGCTGTCCTCCCTTCGGCGTGAGATCTCTGATATTCACAGAGAGGATAGAGAGGCGAGACTATTGATAAATCAGCAGATAGATGGGTTGGAGGCACAATTCGCATGACAGGAGGTGATGCTATAGGCCATCCTCGTTCACCTACCTCCCGCACCCGGTTCCTCTTCGACTGCACCACCTGATGACCAGCAGTGAGAGGATACCCTGTCTGGCTGAAGACATAAAACTTAGCGCTCATGGGAGGCACCCCAAAGCATATCCTTTTCATTATAGTATTTTTCTTTTATTAATATTTATGTTTATATTTAAATGTTTATTATCCATATTTCTTGTTTTCCGATATAATGTTTATTTTTCTTTGTCAGGAGCTTAGTGTGTGCATCCAGTTCAAGTTTAGGGGTGTGTACGAGCAATGCAAGCAATCTAGTTCTCTATCTCCTAGGTTAGATCTTTTCATGCCACACACACATTGGGGACAATGTGTATATTAAGTTTGGGGGTAGTGGGAGACACTGACATATGCACACACTTGAAACACATGGACACACTAGGTCCCATTTTTTTTTTTTTTTAGAAAAGATAAATACATGCTCATTTTGTGTTAAAATTTTTGGTTGATTTAAAAATATGATAAAACTTCATTAGTAAGCTTAAAATTTAGAACATATAGTCTTGTAATAGGAATTTTAAAAGTTTAGTTACCTACCTCAAGGCACTTAAGAAATCACGAGTTTGATCCAGATCTAACACGAGCACATTAGCACGCATTTGTGTGGGGTATGACATATAATTCTTATGTATATGTTTCCATAACCTAACTATAATCTGATAACTTGTTAGAAGAACACTTTGGCATAAGAAAAACAAAGAAAAAAAAATGTCCATCATGCAAAAAGAGAATAAAAAGCTTCTAATGATCATTAAAAACTTTCCACTGAGTAATTGAACCTTTTGCCTCAGTAAGCAGTGAGTGTTCACGTCAAAAGGTGGGAATTAAGCATTTAATGATCATAATAAAATTTTCCATTGAGTAACTGTGCCTCTTGCCTCAGTAAACAGTGAGTTTTCACGTCAAAAGGTTAGAATTTCACTTAGAAGCATTAAGACCTGTTAACTCCGTAGCCTTTTTGACTCGAGTTAGAAAGTCCTTAGGGGTGTCTTTACACCTAATGCCATAAAACCATCTGGTTTGGGAGTCATTAGCTAAACACTCATTACAAGGGTCAATTAGAAAGCTTAATGGAACTCAACATGGCAAAAATCTCATGATAAAAGAAAAAGAAAAGAAGCAAGCATTATGCCATTTTTGTTCTATTTTCGATAAAGGTTTGGGCACCGAAACACTATACAGTAAAATTATTTGGAAGCTCCATCTTCTATATGCTAATTCATCACACACAAATCAAACTTGCGATGCCTTAAGCTAACCTTAGGTAAGTAACATGAGCTTTTAAAATCCTTATTCATTACAAAAATGTGTTTTTATTATAAGCTTACTCATGAACGACCATCATGGTTTTATATGCAACCAAAATTTTTGAATATCATGAAGAATGAATTTATCTTTAATTTTGTTTTGACATAGTCTTTTGTTTTGTATTGCTAAGGGACTAACAATATGTAAGCTTCGGGGTGTGATAAGTGCTTAACTAGTCATATTTAAGTCCTTTAATTTACGCTTATTAGGCTTTTTGTTTATCTATTTTAGTAGATTCTATTTTATTTTCATGTTTTATGTGTTTTTCACAGGGCTTTGACAAAAAGATAACATTTGGGAGCTCTAACGAGTAAAAAGTAAAATTCTACAATCCAGCAAGGTATGCTCGAGCGCACCTCCCTTGTGATCGAGCGCACAGGCACACGAGCGCACACTTAGAAGGCTTGAGCACACACATGCGCTCGAGTGTAGACTGTATACGCTCGAGCGCACACACACTAGAGGCGACAGAGCTAGATATGGAAAGAAGTCTCCGGACCTTGAATAGGAAATTAGGGTTTTGGGGCACCTTTAGAGCCCTAAATATAGCCTTGTAAAACATAGAAGACATTTTGTTTTAAACTTGAAGTTGCAAGCTTAGAGAGGAATTGACGACTCGTCTCCCGAGTCTTCTTCAGGTTTTATTTTATTATGGTCATAATGTTTAATCCGACTAGCATGTGTAACTAAACTCTTATAGGGCTCGATTGAAGCCCTAATTATGCTTTTTCACATATATATTCATTGATTACCTTTGCCTATAGCCATGTTATAATGCTTAACTTGATTAATACTTGTTTGTATTTAAATTCCTCATATGTGTGTGTCTGATAAACTTATGCATGTGGTATGGATTTGTTAGTTGAATCAATTTGGATGACCGAGTCCTGGGTTCAACAATAGTAACAAAAGATATCCACACCGGATTCTTGGGTTAATCAACATGGGAAACCGGGAGTGGACCAAGCCCTAGGTCCCGTGTGGTTGTCGATCTCCATAGCCCTTATGCTCTCTTAAGGAACAACTCAGTATACACCCATGCTGAATCCCTTAAGAGAGAAAAGAGTTAGAGTATACACCATGCCTAACTCGTTGCTTAGGGAGATCAATAGCCTAAGGTGTTGACCAAGCCCTTAGGTTAGCAACCATTAGGTATTCATAATAAGGCTAGAGCATTGGCACCTTACTTAGTGGGAAAGTGTAATTAGTGGTGGATATCACAGCCCTATGTTCTTATTATTATTAACTCACACGTTACATTTATTTCTCTTTTTACTTTGAGAAACTAATTCTAAATCGAAGTTTACCAATCATTGTGGAAATGATCTCACACTTGCACACAATGCTACCATTGACCTTGTGCACTTGTAAGTAAAACAAGTATGATTATTTACTTATTTATTTAGGTAGATAAACGCACAACAGAAATCTTTGATTGTTGGGGGATCGATTTTATGGGAGCATACCCACATTCTTTTGGGTATCTTTACATTTTGTTTGCCGTTGATTATGTTTCTAAATGGGTTGAAGCTATACCTTGCCGCACTAATGATAATAACGTTGTTGTTAAATTTCTGAAAGATCATATTTTATCTTGGTACGGTACTCCACGTGTTATAATTAGTGATCAAAGGTCACATTTTTGTAACCGTTCTTTTGAGGCTTTGATGCGCAGGTATGGATAAACCCATAAGGTTTCTACAGCTTACCATCCACAAACCAGTGGCCAACCGGAACTAGCAAATAGGGAGATTAAGTGAATACTTGAAAAAATGGTAAATCCAAATCGAAAAGATTGGTCTTTGCGCCTATCGGATGCGCTTTGGGCATACTGGACAACATACAACACGGTTCTTGGAGCATCTCCTTATCGGTTGGTATTCGGCGAAGCATGTCACTTACCAGTAGAACTTAAGCATAGAGCATATTGGGCTATTCGAAATTTTAATTATGACTTGAAGATGTCTGGTGAGGAGAGGAAAATGCAACTTTGTGAACTTGCAGAGTTGATGGATGATGCATATGATAATGCTAATGACTTAAAGTCAAGAATGAAAGCGGTACATGATCAGAAAATACTCCATAAAATTTTTGAATAAGGTAATCGAGTTTTTCTTTATGAATCTCGGTTACACTTCCATCCGGGAAAATTGCGATCATGCTGGAAGGGACCTTATGTTGTGAAGAGTGTTTTTCCAAATGGAGTGGTAGAAGTCGAAGATCCCTCAGACGGTCGTGCATTTCGAGTTAATGGCCAAAGGTTGAAGCTATACTTGGAACATAAACGTGTTGAAGATAGGCCTGAAGATATCTCTTTGGTGCCCCCGGTTTATCCTTCTTAATCGGGTACTTTCATTCCATTGTACATTAGTTTTAATTTTGTTGAGTTTTTGTTTTGTTATTTTATTTTCAGATGACTATATTATTTTTTATGTCATACTCTCTTTCGTTATCTTTATTTTTTGTACTTCATTTTTCATTTTTATTTATTTATTTAGTTTTCTTTACTTTTTTTTTCTTTCTTTCTCTCAACTTTTTTCTTTCACGTTGGGGATTGACGAGTGCCAAATATTGCATATTTTGGCCCTTTAATTTACATTTGTTAGCTTAGGAATTTGTTACTTTGAGTTGTTTTCGTTGTTTTACAGGTTTACAAGCACTTGGAAAGGAGTTTCACTAAATTGCCAGAATTGCTCGTACAGATCAATCATTTTTATGGATTAAAATGTATTGATTCAGGAAGAATCAGGAGATGAGCCATATATGCTTGGAAAGATCCGGATGTCTATTTTTTGAGGAATTGTACGGTTCATAAATATGATTTTTCTAGAGAAAGTTATGACAGTTTTAGTAGACAAAGGTCAGACTGTGCATGATTTCAGCATGGCAGAAGTGATTTTTATGGATTAAACTGTAATGATTCAGAGAGAACCAGGAGATAAGCCATATATGCTTGGAAAGATCCGGATGTCTATTTTTTGGGGAATTTTACGACTCATAAACATGATTTTTCTAGAGAAAGTTATGGTAGTTTTAGTAGACAAAGGTCAGGCTACACGAGATTTTAGCGTGGGCAAAAGTTTTGAAGGGTATGTGAAGGCTTAAATCCCATATTCCACATCGGTTGGAAACACATTCTATATCCCACATCCAACATCGGATTGGAAACACATTGCGCTCATAGAATTTCCCTATAAAAGCCCCACCTCTCTGAAGCAATCGGTGTGTAATCTGGAGGATTTCTGCTAGCATTCTGGTGGATATCGAAGGCTTTGTTACCAAGGGGGGAAACGCAACACAACAGCGAGTGGAATTTCTCCTAATGTATAGTCAGTTTTAATTTATTTCTTTTTAGTTTTAAAGTTTAATGTTTAGTACTTTTATTGTGAACTTTAGTTTCATAATTATGAGAGGCTAAAATCTTCATCTAAGGTTGAAGATGAAGCCTCACCATTGTTTGGCATAATATTTTTAGATTTGTTCATACAATTTTGATATTTTTAGTATAAATGTTATGTTCAATTATCTGAGTAAAATCTTATGATTGGTTGCTTTTAAATTGTTCAATTTGATATTCCTTGTGTTTCATCTACCGGATACAGCGGATCATTCAAATTAGATTGGATATCCAATGTGATTTTTAAACGGATACATTGGATGGTTTTGGTTTAGTTTGGGTATTTGTTGTGATTTGTATAATGGTGGATTCATGGAATGATTTGATAGATTATTTTTATATAGAACATGAAAATATATGCTTTACTTTGGTGAGGTGGATTCAGAAACCTTAGTATTTTTATCATTTGCTTTAAACCAATTTAGTTGAAGTTTATATTTCTTTGCACAATATAATTTACAATTGTGAACTAGGTTAAAATAGGGTTAGTTTAGATAAAAATATATTTTTACAACGCAATTCCCTGTGGATTCGATCTCGCACTTGCACAACACTATATTGCAAACGACTCGTGCACTTGCGAGTAATTTAAAACTCACAATAAGTTTTTGGTGTTGTTGTCGGGGAGTTGTTTTGTTTGTGAAAATTATATTTTTGTCTGAATTGATTTTATTTTTATACTAGTTTAGTTAGTATTTTTGTTTTATTTTTCTTTTTGCAATTTTATTTTTGTTTATTTGTTTTTATTTGCAATTGCCTATAAAAAATAAAAATAAAAATATATAAAAAAATTTTGCCAATTTTTGTTGGCCCATTTTGTGAGTATTGTGTTTTTTGTTTTTGCATTTATTTTATATTATCTTATTGTTATTTGAATTTGAATTTGTATTTTATTCTTTTGTTTTTGCTGGTTAGTTTATATTAGTGCTGCTTGTTTGGTGTATGCTTGGTCGGAGATCCCTAAACTTAGAGTCAATACCCTTAGATCCCGAATTAGAAAGAACTCTTAGGAGACAGAAGAGAGCACTTGTTGAAAGAGAGACAATTGAGATGGGAGAAAATTTTTGGAATATAAATCAATCTAGGAATGTAGAGCAACCTAGAGCTTGGAACGTGGACTTCACTACATCCCTTAGGGATTTGTTCGCACCCTTTGCGACTAACCCCCTTCTTGTATAGTGTTGCTACCAACCAATGCTACCCATTTTGATCTAAAGCCACAAACATTGGAGGATAGCCTCAAGGATTTCATGAAGATGACCGGCCAATGCATCAATGCAGCCAATACATTCAATGTTGATAGCTGTTCCATTTGTACTAGTCCTATGCATTTAGCACAGAATTGTCCATCAATGTCGGCTTTTACCGAGTATCCCCTGGAACAAGTGAACGCTTTCAATGACTATCGGAGGCAATCAAATGGATATTAGTCCGAGACTTACAATGCAAGTCTTAGGTTGGGGGGTGGAGGAAACGCATTTCCTATTTCATACCATTGAATTGTTTGGTGTCATTTTCCCTTTTTCGTTTTAATTTGTTTGTTAGGATAAATTGTTAGAAAAAAAGGGTTTGAAAAATTGAAATTTTTTAAAAAATTAGGTTTAGTTTTGTTTGTTTTTAGTATATTTTGTGTTAGTTTTGGAGTTAATTTACATGTCAATGATATAATTATAATTGAGATAGCATATAGTTTTTAGAAGAAGTTAAATCTTGTTTTGGTTTGAGAATAATTTTAAGTATCGATCACCATTTAGTTTGAGACTCTGGTTTGCGGTAAGATTGCATGATTAGTCTAAAACATTTAGAGAAGTTTTATGTGCGAATGTTTTGTGAATACTTTTGTGGTCTTGACAAGCTCTTGAATTTATTTGATAATCACTTGATGCGAAATCCTAGAATGCACACTACTTAGGATATGATGTAGGCCATCTTTGGACCGTTTGAGCCTTTCAAGCTTACCTTTGTTATATTTATCGCTAGTTACCTGTTTCAACATTTTTTAAAAAACAATTTAGCCTTGTTTCTTTTGATAGCCCATTTACTTACCTTTATGAGCCTAAAAATATTTTATCCTTACCTTTCTTTTAAGAGAACTTAGTTTATACACATTTGTTGAGAAGCACTTAAGAGGAGTAAGGGTGGAAATATGAAAAAATATTACTACCATAACCCAAACACATTAAAGGAGATAAGTTGGGGGTTGTGGAAAAGAGTAAAGAATGAAAACAGAGGTGAATGGTTATGTGCTAAAAAAAAAGTGAGAAATTATGTGCTATAAAAAAGAAGAAGTGAATTATGACAAAGAAAGAAGAAAAAAAAATGTTGAATTATTGAGAGAAATGCTTGAAAAATGGTTGAATGAGTTGGGTGTTGAAGTTAGGTTATTTAGTGCTTTAAAAGGTTGTGTTTAAAATTAAGAGACTGAGTTCTTTTACTTGTTTAATCCTTCCCGTTCTTTCTTGACCTTTACCTTAGCTTAACGTTACAAGCCTATTAAAGACCTAGTGATCCGATGTAGTGTAATTTTTTTATATTAGTGGGGAGTGATTTGAAAAGTGAGCCTATGGAGTTTGATTTGTGATTGATGTCACGCAATTTAACATGTTTTAGAGGCCAAGACTTGTATTCATGAATTTTGTGCATAAAATCATCCAGGTGTTTGGATTAATGGTTTGTGGTAAGATAGATGTTAAAGAGTCAATAACGAATATGAGGTTGATGTTTGGATTGTTTTTGGACTTGGTTAGTATTTAATGATTCTATGTGTTGTGTGTTATGTGCAATTTTTGAGACAAAAAGTTGAATTACTCTTGGATTAACATTAACATTTCTTTGTTTTGTTTTTAGGATTTTAGGTTTTGTTTTGATTTTGAGTATAGAATTCATTTCATTTTTCTTTCGCTTGAATTGCTAGGGACTAGCAATAAGCTAGTTGGGGGTTATGATAAGAGCCAGAAAATGCATCTTAATAGTGTTTATTTGTTAGCATTTTGGGTTGATTTATTGCTGGATTACACACTTATGCCTTAATAATTCTTAAGTGTCATTCTTGGTATATTGATTTATTTCGATGCATTTTCAGGTATATTGGGTTTAAAAGAGATGGAAAAGCTAACGTTGGTTAAAGCACGAAGATTCTATGCATGTTCACAAGCATTTGGAAAGGAGTTTCACTAAATTGCCAGAATTTTTCGTACAGATCAGTCATTTTTGAGGATTAAACTATATTGATTTAAGAAGAACCAGGAGATGAGCCATATATTCTTGGAAAGATCCGGATGTCTATTTTCTGGAGAATTTTACGGCTTATAAATATGATTTTTCTAGAGAAAATATGGCAGTTTTAGTAGACAAAGGTCAAGCTGTGCGTGATTTCAGCATGACAGATCAGTCATTTTTGCGGATTAAACTGTATTGATTTAGGAAGAACCAGTAGATGAGCCATATATTCTTGAAAAGATCCGGATGTCTATTTTCTGGAGAATTTTACGGCTCGTAAATATGATTTTTCTAGAGAAAGTTATGGCAGTTTTAGTAGACAAACGATTTGTTATCGAGGTTCAACAATAGCCTACGTCTCCGTGAGTTCCTCTGAAATCTCTGCACTAAATCTATGGTTCTTTTACAATCATAGCAACCCTCTCCAAGAAGTTTAAGTTCTTGACGAAACCAAGAAGAGAAGAAAGGAAGAAGATAAGAACTATTACAATGCTCTCTATCTAATCTATAATCCTCTCACTTTACAACCAGCCTCTCTACAATGAGTCCCTCTTGTATTTTGTGTCTTTGCACTCTCGCACAATTCTCTCTTGTATCTCTTGTATTACTTTGTCACAATTGTTGTTGAGAATGAAGCTAGGTGACCCTTTATATAGTGCACCATCTTCTTGACCAATCTTGAGTGTTATTCTCCACCCTTATCTCTTGATGACCAATCAACCATGGCCCTCCATCAATCCTAAGTGATGCTGTGCATTTTGGACTTGCACCCACGCACTTAACAAAAGGTTGAATCAAGTTAATCATGTGTGCATCAGTGTGCCTAGCGCCTAGGCCTCCAACAGGGCGTGCTGCGGCCTTGGGCAAAACACCTTTTCACCATTTTTTGGGCACCGCGGCCTTGGGTAGGGGGAGCCGCGACCTTGGCCTTCCTCCAACATCCTATTTGCTAGGCACCTTATCCAGGGAGGAGCAGGGCTGCGGCGCACACTAATGCTGGACCCTTCAAAGCTGTGCGCACTTCTTTATCTTGCTGAAAGGAGAGGTGTGCACACACCCAAAGTGAAGCGCACACTTGTGTGCACTCCTTTAACATGCTGAAATTCATTATTCCATCTCTTGTTTAAACCTTAACCATGTTTAAACCATGTTTAAACCTTAGACAAATACCAACAATATGATTTTTCTAGAGATAGTTATGATAGTTTTAGTAGACAAAGGTCAGGCAGAACCGGGCCTGGACAGCAGCAGAACCGGGCCTGGACAGCAGCAGAAGCACACAGCCTGAACAAAAACCCTAGGGTGACTTTTCTGTCTACAAAGCCATCTCCATACAGCTATATATATGATTTTACACTCAGAGAATAGGGGGAGAGGAGAGTTTTTGAAAAGAGCTTCCATCTTCTTCTTCCTCAAGGTGATCAAGGATGAACTCCATGTCCAACTAAACTCCAACCAAGGCGAAAGGATGAGTTTCTAGGTGTAGTTGTTCTTATTTCTATCTTTCGTTTAGTTGTATGGATTGATTGTTAATAATTGTTTATGATTTACTCTTTGATTAAATAAGAAAGATTTGAATTCATGTGATAACTGCAATTTATGTTCTTCTTCAATTAGATTTTCTTAATCCGGTGATCACATTCTTCTTCTCCATATAAGTCCAGTCAAGCTTTTCTTATGTCAAAGTTGTTAGATGCAACTGATTTCTGTAGATCTATCTTATAGGTTTGTCCATTACTGTAGTATTATTATTGAAATATATTGTCGCTTCTTGATAATTTATAAGATAGATCTTGTGTGTTTGAAGTGGAATTAAGGAGTAATTTATGGCAATTACATTAGGGTATTTATGTTATTTGATTGAATATTTACCAATTGCTTGTTTTTGTGAAACTAGTAATTGAGATAAAACATTTGAGTCAAGATTGGAATAAGGAAAGAAACTTAGGAAGGATCCCTGGAACCTTGTTATTTCTTTATTGAATTCTTCATCATATTTTCACAACTCTCTTATATAATTTCTTTCGTAAAACTCAGATTTTCTTATTTGAACTTTATCGTTTAGTGTTAAGGTTTACACTTTCTCTTGTAGTTCACTTTCCTCGTGGGATCGACACCTTATCTATACACAATAACCGCGTGTTAGTTTGAGTGTTCTCATCCACCATCCCTTAGAGTCAACTCCATAAAGATGCTTTGATCACCAGTTATGTACTTTAAGCATCCACTATCAAAGTACCAATGCTTACTTTCAACCTTTGTGTGGAGACATATCTACATCACACAAGGATACAAAATGATGAGTGCTAAATATTACATGTTTTAGCCCCTTAGTTTACATTTGTTGAGTTCTTAATTATGTTATTTCGTGCTATTTTATCTATTTTATGTGTTTTTATAAGTTTTGGAATAAAATGAAGCAATGTGGAAACTTCAGGGCTTAAAGAGAAAAAGTTGAGGATGCCTAGTGCGATCGAGCGCACAGGACGTGCGATCGTGCGCACACGGCATGAGATCAATCGCACCTACGCTCTAGCGCACTAGACTTGCGATCGATCGCAAGTGACTCGCACATCCCACATTGGAAAGGAAACATTTGATACTGCATATATATTACAGTGCACTGTGATGCACTCGAGCGCAACAGGGCTGCGATCGATTGCAGTTGACTCGCACATCCCACATCAGATAGGAAGCACTTACAGCACGCCAGACGCATTGCATCGCACCATGCTGCGATTGATCGCACCAGACTTGCGATCGATCGCAAAGGGGCAGTATCCCGCATCGAATTTACAGCTCATTATACTCCAAGAATTCCTTTATATAAACACTACCTCACCTCATTATTCAGTGTGCAGTCTGGTGGATTTCTACTAGCATTCTAGTAGATCTACTAAGGGCTTTTGCCACCATCGGGGGAAGTACTACCCAACAGCGTGTGTAATTTCTCCCAATGTACAGTCAGTTTTAATTCTTTTCAAGTTTTTAATGCTTAGCACTTTTTATTGTGAAATTTAGTTTCATGATGATGGGTGGCTAAAATCTTCAGCTAAGGTTGAAGATGAAGCCTCGCCATTGTTTAGCATTATATTTTCAGATATGTTTATACAATTCTGATATGTTTAGTTTAAATGTTCTATTTCAATTGTTTGAGTAAATTCTTACTATTGATAGTGTTTAATTGTTTTGTTGGATATTCTGTGTGATTCATCCGATGGACACATCGAATCCTTTTCGATTAAATTGGATTTCCTTTGTGGTTTGTTAAAAGCGGATACATTGGATGCTTTTGGTTTAACTGGGATATTCGTTGTTTTTTGTTTAAATTGGATTCATGAAATGTTTGGATAGATTATTTTTATATAGAACATGAAGATATATGCTTTACTTTGGTTGGGTGGATTCGGAATACTTAGTGTTTTCATCATTAGTTATTAAATCAATTTAGTTTAGTTTAGTTTATATTTGTTTTGCAAAAATATAATTCACAATTCGGAACTAGATTAAAATAAGGTTAGTTTAGATAAAAAACTATTTTCACAACGCACTCCCTGTGGATTCAACCTCGCACTTGCACAACATTATATTGCAAACGATTCGTGCGCTTGCGAGTATTTTTGTTTTATTTTTCTTTCAGTTTTATTTTATTTTGCTGCTTCTGCTAGTTAGTTTGTTTTACTGTTTGGTGTATGCTTGGTTGGAGATCCCTGAATTTAGAATTGACACATTTAGATCCCGATTTAGACAGAACTCTTAGGAGACAGAAGAAGTCACTTGCTGAACAAGAGACAATTGAGATGGGAGAAAACTTGAGGAACCAAGAGCAACCTGGAGCGTGGAACATGGACTCCACCACGTCCCTGAGAGATTTGTTCGCACCAGTTGCGAGTAACTCATCTTCCTGCATCGTGTTTCCACCCACCAATGCTACCCATTTTGATTTAAAGCCACATGTCATCCAACTCCTACCCTCATTTCATGGCTTAGATCTTGAAAATCCTTACAGCCATGTAAAGAAGTTCAAAGATATTTGTGCCACATTCAAGTTCCAAAACTTCTCTGAGGAGTCAGTCCATCTTAGACTTTTCCCTTTTTCTCTTCATGATAGAGCTAGGGCATTGTTGGATTCCAACACGTCCGGGTCTATTACATCTTGGGAAAATCTACTGAGTAAATTCTATAATAAATTTTTCCCAATGTCTAGAGTGAACGAGTACCGAAAAGAGATTAGTTCTTTCACTCAGGAGGAGCATGAGAAGTTTTTTGAGAGTTGGGAGCGTTTTAAAGAGTAACTGATTAGATGCCCTCCACATGGATATGAGAAGTGGAGACTCGTTCAGTTTTTCTACCAAGGGTTGACTCAGCCCAACCGTAGCATGATCGAGTCTATGAATGGAGGGGCATTCTTAAGTCTGACAGGGGATGAAGCATACAAGGCATTGGACAAGTTGTCCGATAACTTGCAGCAATTGGATTTTTCAAGCTGTCGGGACAAGTCCATTTGTGCTCCTAGGAAAGGAGGCATCTATGAGATTAAGGAGGAGACTGACTTGAAGATAAAGATAGATGCTCTCACCAAGAAAATTGACACTCTCACTATGGGCAAGTCCATCAATGCTGCCAATACAATTAATGAGGATTGTTGTTCCGTCTGTGCTAGTCCTATGCATTTAGCACAGAATTATCCATCTATGCCAGTTTTTGCCGAGTGTCCCACGGAACATGTAAACGCTTTCAATAACTATAGGAGGCAATCAGGTGGATCCTACTCTGAGACTTACAATCCAGGGTGGCGGAACCACCCTAATTTTTCATGGAAACAGAACCAATCGCTGAATCAGGGAGGAGCCCCTCATCATGCTCACAATCAATACCCTCCTGGATTGCCTCCACCAATTCCAAGTCATGGTCGCTCAGTCCATCCAGCACCAGCATCTGCTTACCATACTCCCACTCAAGCGTCAACACCGGTTTCACAGTCATTGGAGGAGACCTTCAAGGAGTTCATGAAGATGACCGGCCAATCCATCAGCGAAGTGAGGAGTTCGACAATAGTAAACACTCAGGCGATTGCCAATCTAGAGAATCAAATGGGGCAAATCACAAGTCACTTGGGTGAAAGAGAAAAGAGAAAGTTCCCTAGTCAGCCCGTGACCAACCCGAAGAGATAATTTGTGATTGGAAATTCATCAACTTCTACGCACGGGGAGGAACAAGTGCAATCGATTGTCACATTAAGATCTGGGAGACAAGTGGACAATCGAGTGAAAGAGAGTCTTGCTATGCTGCAAGGGCAAGAAAGTGGCAATAAGGAGAAGAGAGATGCTGAGCCATCTACAGCCACTCCTACTGTGAATGACTCTCCTAGGTCGTTTGTACCTAGAGCACCTTACCCTAAGAGATTACAAGCGCCCAAGAAATGAAGGAAGTTTGAAGAAATTCTTGAGGTGTTCAAGCGAGTCCAAATCAATATTCCACTTTTGGACGCCATCGAGCAAGTGCCATCATATGCCAAGTTCTTAAAGGACTTGATCACTATCAAAAGGAGGACGAATGTCCCGAAGAAGGCATTTTTGACCGAGTAGGTTAGCTCAATCCTTCAGTGTAAGCTGCCGATCAAGTATAAGGACCCAGGGTGTCCTACCATCTCTTGCATGATAGGAGTCAGCCAGATTGAGAGAGCTCTATTGGATTTAGGAGCCAGTGTGAATCTTCTACCCTATTCAGTCTATTTGTAGTTAGGGTTAGGAGAATTGAAGCCCACATCGACAACACTTTAATTGGCTAACAGGTCAGTGAAAATACCACGGGGAGTAGTTGAGGACGTTTTGATAAAGGTAGATCAGTTTTATTTCCCCGTGGATTTTATTGTGCTAGATACAGAGCCAGTCCAGAATATAGGGATTAAGATACCGATGATTCTAGGGCGACCATTCTTAGCCATGGCTAACGCCCTAATCAATTGTAGGAGAGGGGTGATGAAGATTTCCTTCGAAAATATGACAGTGGAGTTGAATATTTTTGATATCACTAAGCAACTACTGGAATTTACTGAAGTGAGAAATATATGCTTAATAGAGGAGATTATTGAAGATACGATGGCTGAATCAAGCATGGAGGACCTCCTGGAGGCATGCTTTGCTCAGTTTGGAGAGGATATGGATTTGGATAAATTACTTGAGCAAGCAAATGCCATTTTAGAGTCTGCTCCTACAGAGAGTAATGAGAAGGAAGAGACTGAAGAACTTGAGCCTCTTAAGAAGGAACTTAAACCTTTACCAGACAATCTTCAGTATAAGTTCTTAGGTCCAGCAGAGTCTTCGCTTGTGATTATAGCTTCAGATTTGGTTGAGGCTCAAGAGCAGAAATTATTAGATGTCTTGAGAGAACACAAGGAAGCTATGGGCTGGACCATTGAGGATATTAAGGGAATCAGCCCCTCGTTGGTAATGCACAAGATACATTTGGAGGAGAATGCCAAGCCATCGAGGGAGCCACAAAGAAGGTTCAACCCAGCTATGTAAGAGGTTGTGAGGACAGAAGTTATTAAGCTGTTAGATGCAGGGATCATTTATCCCATCTCTGATAGCAAGTGGGTGAGCCCGATTCATGTCGTGCCGAAGCGAGCTGGATTAATGGTAGTGAAGAATAAGGATGATGAGTTGGTGCTAACTCATGTTCAGTCAGGGTGGAGAGTGTGTATAGACTACTGTAAACTAAACACTGCCACAAGGAAGGATCATTTTCCACTCCCATTTATTGATCAGATGGTGGAGTGTTTGGCTGGGCACGAATATTATTATTTTTTGGATGGTTATTCTGGATATAACCAGGTCCCTGTGGACCTCGAAGATCAAGAGAAGACAATATTTACCTGTCCTTTTAGGACATTCGCCTACCGTCGCATGCCCTTTGGGTTATGCAATGCACCTGCTACTTTTCAGCGGTGCATGGTCAGCATATTCTCTGATATGGTGGAGTGTTCTTTAGAGATTTTCATAGATGACTTCTCCGTCTTTGGTTCATCATTTGAGGAGTGTCTGCACCATCTCACTTTGTTTTTAGTGCGGTGCAAGGAGAAGAACCTGGTGCTTAATTGGGAGAAGTGCCATTTTATGGTCAAGCAAGGTATTGTACTGGGGCACGTCATATCCAATCGGGGGATTGAGGTCGACAAAGTGAAGGTAGACCTGATTTCCAACCTTCCACCCCCACGTACAGTGAAGGAGGTTCATTCTTTTCTGGGCCATACAGGATTCTACAGGCGATTTATCCATAATTTCAGCAAGATCGCCCGACCCTTGTGCAAGTCATTAATGAAAGATTCCCCATTTGTATTTGATGAAGATTGTAAGAAAGCATTTGGGGATCTGAAGAAGATTTTGAAGTCCACACCCATTATTCAGCCACCCAACTGGGGTGTGCCTTTTGAAATTATGTGTGATGCATCAGACTATGCTGTTGGAGTTGTTTTGGGGCAGCGTGTTGACAAACTTCCCTATGTTATCTATTATGCAAGTCGAACTCTAAACGACGCACAACTCAATTACTCTACCACTGAGAATGAGTTGCTAGTAGTCGTTTTTGCATTAGACAAGTTCAGATCCTACTTGTTAGGATCTAAAGTCATTATCTACACAGACCATGCAGCATTGAAGTATCTTTTCTCTAAAAAAGATGCTAAATCTCGTCTCATACGATGGATCTTGCTACTTCAAGAGTTCGACATAGAGATTCGGGATACGAAAGGTTCCGAAAATGTGGTGGCAGACCATTTGTCTAGATTGATTGTGGATTTCACTGAGGTCGCCACTCCTATTTCTAAGACCTTTCCTGATGAGCAATTGATGCACATTGCTCACAATCCCGCGCCATGGTTTGCTGATATAGTAAACTACTTTGTCATCGGTCAAATGCCTTTGCATTGGGGGTGACAAGATAAATCAAAGTTTTGAGCCATGGTAAAACATTTTTTCTGGGATGATCCTTACCTGTTCAAGTATTGTCATGATCAGATCATCAGAAGGTGCATTCCTGAGCATGACCAATCTAATGTCATCGCCTTCTATCATGATTATGCTTGTGGAGGCCATTTCAGTGCTAAAAAGGTCACTGCAAAGATTTTGCAGTGCGGATTCTATTGGCCTACCCTGTTCAGAGACTCTCACACTTACTGTGTATCTTGTGAGCATTGCCAAAAGCTAGGGAGTATTTCTAGGAGGAATATGATGCCCCTTAACCAAATTCTGATTGTTGAGATTTTTGATGTGTGGGGCATTGATTTTATGGGACCTTTCCCAAACTCCTTTGGCTATCTGTACATTCTAGTTGCTGTGGACTATTTGTCCAAATGGGTGGAAGCAGTTGCATGCAAGACCAATGACCATAGAGTTGTGGTCCAGTTTTTGAAGAACAATATCTTTGCTCGTTTTGGTATGCCTCGAGCAATTATAAGTGATGGAGGTAAGCACTTTTGCAACAGGATTTTTGAGCAGTTGATGAAGAAGTATTTCATCACACACAAAGTTGCCACCCCGTATCACCCACAGACGAGTGGACAAGTGGAAATTTCCAATCGCGAGATTAAGCACATTTTGGAGAAAACTTTGAACCCTAATAGAAAGGACTGGTCTCTACGATTGACTGATGCACTGTGGGCATATCGAACAACATTCAAGACGCCAATTGGCATGTCTCTATACCGTATTGTGTACGGAAAAGCCTGTCACCTTCCAGTCGAATTAGAGCATAAAGCCTATTGGGCTATCAAATGCTGAACTTTAATCTTTTGAAGACTGGATCCCAAAGGAAGCTCCAACTCAATGAATTAGAGGAGCTGCGAAATAATGCATATAAGTGTGCATGGTCATACAAAGCACAAATGAAGAAGACTCATGACCAAAACATTTTGAGACGAGCTTTCGAGCCGGGTAAAAAAGTTTTTCTTTACAACTCACGCCTGCATCTTTTCCCAGGCAAGCTCAAGTCTCAATGGACCGACTCCTTTATTATTCGGTTAGTTTTTCCTCATGGGGCCATCGAGATTGAGGATCCAAATAATGGTAACACTTTTAAGGTAAATGGGCAGAGGCTAAAACCATTCTTGGAGTTGAGGAGTCCGGACATTGAGACAATATTGTTGACGGATCCTATTTACTCAGATTGAGGGTCATTTACTAAGGAGAGTCTAGCTGAAGACTTTAAACTTAGCGCTCATGGGAGGCATCCCACAGCTTATCTTTTTATTTGTTTATTATTTTACATATTTATGCTTAATGTTTGTTTCCAGTCTTTATTTTTCAGGGACAACGCGTACTGCAGATCAAGTTTGGGGGTATGCTAAGAGCCATACCAGTCCAGATAGTTCTCCATATCCTATGTCAACTCTTTCTATATTATTCACACATTGGGGTCAATGTGTAATTTAAATTTGGGGGTATGGGAGACACATTACACACACTTTGTCCTAATTTGTTGTTTTTTTAATGCATGCTCGTGTTATTTTGAAATTTTGGTTGATCTAAACAATTTCTGTGATGTGATTCATTGGTGAGCTTAAATTTTGGAACACATGATCTGTTGATAAAGTTTTAAAATTTAGTTACTTACTTAAGGCATTTGAGAATTCACATGTTTGATCTCGAATCTAACACGAGCACATTAGTACGCATTATGTGAGGTATGACATGTGATTTTAATGTGTATATTTCTGTCTTAACTGAAACTGGATGACTTGTTGGATTAACACTTTCGCATATATATATAAAAAAAAATGAAAATGATGATCATAAATAAACTTTCCACTGAGTAACTGGACCTCTTGCCTCAGTAAGCAGTGAGTGTTCACGTCAAAAGGTTGGAATTTTGTTTAATAGTATTAAGGCCAGTTTAATTTCGTAGTCTTTTTGACTCAAATTAGTAAGTCCTAAGGGGTGTCTGTACACCTAATGCCCTAAAACCATCTGGTTTGGGAGTCATTGACTCAACACTCGCTACATGGGTCAATTAGAAAGCTTAAGGAAACTAAACATAATAGAGCCTTACAAAAAGACCATGCCATTTTCGTTCATTATGATGGGAAATGCGGTGAATCTTGAGACATAGAGACCTTACACATTGGACTCATTCGGAAGCTTCATTTTTATTTGCTAATTCACTTCACACTGAGTCAGACTTATGATGCATTAGCCTGCCTTTTGTAAGTAATTAGATTTTAACATTTCTATTCATTGCGAAGATGGGTTTATCTTTTTAAGCTTGCTTATGAATCATTATCATGGTGGTGTGTGCTCCTAAAATCTTTGGATACCATGAGTTATGAACTTACCTTTATATTTTTTGTTTTTCATTTAGTTTTTAGTTTCGTATTGCTATAAGACTAGCAATATGTAAGTTTGGGGGTATTTGATGAGTGCTAAATATTACATGTTTTAGTCCCTTAGTTTACATTTGTTGAGTTCTTAATTATGTTATTTCATGCTATTTTATCTATTTTTCAGTGTTTTTATAGGTTTTGGAATAAAATGAAGCAATGTGGAAACTTCAGGGCTTAAAGAACAAAAGCTGAGGATGCCTAGTGCGATTGAGCGCACAGGACGTGCAATTAATCACACCTGCGATCGTGCGCACACGGCATGAGACCAATCGCACCTGAGCTCGAGCTCACCAGACTTGCGATCGATCGCAAGTGACTCGCACATCCCACATTGGAAAGGAAACATTTGATACTGTATATATATTACAGCGCACTGTGATGTGCTCGAGCGCAACAGGGCTGCGATCGATCGTAGTTGACTCGCACATCCCACATCGGATAGGAAGCACTTACAGCGCGCCAGACGCATTGCATCACACCATGCTGCGATCAATAGCACCAGACTTGCGATCGATCGCAAAGGAGCAGTATTCCACATCGAATTTACAGCTCATTGTACTTCGAGAATTCCATTATATAAACACTACCTCACCTCATTATTCAGTGTGCAGTCTGGTGGATTTCTACTAGCATTCTAGTAGATCTCCTAAGGGCTTTTGCCACCACCGGGGGAAGTGCTGCCCAACAGCGTGTGGAATTTCTCCTAATGTACAGTCAGTTTTAATTCTTTTCAAGTTTTTAATGCTTAGCACTTTTTATTGTGAAATTTAGTTTCATGATGATGTATGGCTAAAATCTTCAGCTAAGGTTGAAGATGATGTCTCGCCATTGTTTAGCATTATATTTTCAGATATGTTTATACAATTCTGATATGTTTAGTTTAAATTTTCTATTTCAATTGTTTGAGTAAATTCTTACTATTGATAGTTTTTAATTGTTTTGTTGGATATTCTGTGTGATTCATCCGATGGATACATCGAATCCTTTTCGATTAAATTGGATTTCCTTTGTGATTTGTTAAAAGCAGATACATTGGATGCTTTTGGTTTAATTGGAATATTAGTTGTTTTTTGTTTAAATTGGATTCATGGAATGTTTGGGTAGATTATTTTTATATAGAACATGAAGATATATGCTTTACTTTGGTTGGGTGGATTCGGAAACCTTAGTGTTTTCATCATTAGTTATTAAATCAATTTAGTTTAGTTTAGTTTATATTTGTTTTGCAAAAATATAATTCACAATTCAGAACTAGGTTAAAATAAGGTTAGTTTAGATAAAAAGCTATTTTCACAACGCACTCCCTGTGGATTCGACCTCGCACTTGCACAACACTATATTGCAAACGATTCATGCGCTTGCGAGTATTTTTGTTTTATTTTTCTTTTAGTTTTATTTTATTTTGCTGCTTCTACTAGTTAGTTTGTTTTACTGTTTGGTGTATGCTTGGTTGGAGATCTCTGAATTTAGAATTGACACATTTAGATCCCGATTTAGACAGAACTCTTAGGAGACAGAAGAAGTCACTTGTTGAACAAGAGACAATTGAGATGGGAGAAAACTTGAGGAACCAAGAGCAACCTGGAGCGTGGAACATGGACTCCACCACGTCCCTGAGAGATTTGTTCGCACCAGTTGCGACTAACTCATGCATCGTGTTTCCACCCACCAATGCTACCCATTTTATTTTAAAGCCACATGTCATCCAACTCCTACCCTCATTTCATGGCTTAGATCTTGAAATTCCTTACAGCCATGTAAAGAAGTTCAAAGATATTTGTGCCACATTCAAGTTCCAGAACTTCTCTGAGGAGTCAGTCCATATTATACTTTTCCCTTTTTCTCTTCATGATAGAGCTAGAGCATGGTTGGATTCCAACACGTCCGGGTCTATTACATCTTGGGAAAATCTGCTGAGTAAATTCTATAATAAATTTTTCCTAATGTCTAGAGTGAATGAGTACCGAAAGGAGATTAGTTCTTTCACTCAGGAGGAGGATGAGAAGTTTTTTGAGAGTTAGGAGCGTTTTAAAGAGTTACTGATTAGATGCCCTCCACATGGATATGAGAAGTGGAGACTCGTTCAGTTTTTCTACCAAGGGTTGACTCAACCCAACTGTAGCATGATCGAGTCTATGAATGGGGGGCATTCTTAAGTCTGACAGGGGATGAAGCATACAAGGCATTGGACAAGTTGTCCGACAACTCGCAGCAGTGGGATTTTTCAAGCTGTCAGGACAAGTCCATTCGTGCTCCTAGGAAAGGAGACATCTATGAGATTAAGGAGGAGACTTACTTGAAGATAAAGATAGATGCTCTCACCAAGAAAATTGACGCTCTCACTATGGGCAAGTCCATCAATGTTACCAATACAATTAATGACGATTGCTGTTCCATCTGTGCTAGTCCTATGCATTTAGCACAGAATTGTTCATCTATGCCGGTTTTTGCCGAGTGTCCCACGGAACATGTAAACGCTTTCAATGACTATAGGAGGCAATCAAGTGGATCCTACTCTGAGACTTACAGGGTGGCGGAACCACCTTAATTTTTCATGGAAGCAGAACCAATCGCTGAATCAGGGAGGAGCCCCTCATCATGCTCACAATCAATACCCTCCTGGATTGCCTCCACCAATTCCAAGTCATGGTCGCTTCTAGGATATGCATTCCTAGCATGTGAATTTCTTGAATTATACCTAGCATTTGCATTTCTAGAGTGAGAATAGATATTTCTTGGTTGTTTATTCCTAGTATTAGCATGGGAATTGAAATTTTAATTCTTAGGCTTTCTAGCATTTTTCAAAGGAACATTATTAACATATTAGGAGCCTTAGAAGTAGAGGGTTCATCAACATATGTTGCTTTTACAAAGATAGTTTCATTTGATTTTTGCTTGACCAATAGAGAATAACCCAAACCAAAATTTTCTCCACTCATTCTTTGACAACCTAACACTTCGTCTAGCTTTTCTTTTCCACTTATAAGTCTAGATATTGTGTTACTCAACTTAATCACTTTCCTTTTCAAATCAACATTTTCATTCATCAATTACTCATCTAATTAGAGAGGGATGAAACTTCCTTTTTTAGAGCTACATTCCTAGCATCAAATTTCTTTAATTCCTCATAAAATTCATTTATAGCATCAATTAATTCATCATTGCTATTTTCATTATCAATATCATTCCTAAGGGAAGAATTAGTTACCTTATCTTCATCATCAATTGCCATCAAGCAAAGATTGGTAATCTCTTGGTAGTCAATCTCACTTTCCGAGATATCATCATCATCATCACTCCAAGTGGTTGCAACTAAGGCTTTCTTCTTGAAGTTATTTTAAGGTTTCTTTATTGTAGGATAATTCGCCTTGATGTGCCTGGGTTTCTTGTAACCAAAGCACACGATAGGTTCATTTTTGGTTGTGTTGTCCTTTGTGTAAGGCTTCTTGATCTTCTTCAAGAATATTTAAAACCTCTTTATGATGAGATTCATTTCTCCATCTTCCTCATTAATTTCATTTTCTTCTTCTTCTACTACTTGCTTGATTGTGGTAGCTTTGAGAGTAATGACCTTCTTCTTATTTGATTCATCATCAATAACAACAACATGATTTATTTCTTCCATCTCATGTGTTAATAATGAGCTAAAAAGAGTTTCGACGTCAAGCTTATAAAGTTTTTGGCTTCTATAATGGCCATCCTCTTTGATTCCCAATTTGGTGGTAAAGATCTAATGATCTTTCTTACCAATTTGAAATAATCACAAGTCTTACCAAGAAGCTTTAAATCATTAATAACATTTTTGAATCGAGAATACATTTTAGAAATGGTTTCGGTATGAGATATTTTAAAACCTTATTTAGACACTATCATACAGATTTTTTATTTCTTAACTTCATTAATGCCTCCATATATAACTTGAAGTTTATCCTATATCTCTTTAGCCAAAATACATGTAGAAATTTTGTTATGTTCATTAATGTCTAAAGCACAATGAAGCATACTAGTAGCTCTACTATTTAAAGACATCATTCTACAATCCGCATCATTAAATTCTTGTTTCAATTTAGGAATTGCAGCTTCAACTTCACCAACTAGGACATTCTTTACAGGAAATCTAAGTTCTTCAACGATTCTCCACAAATTATAATCTTGACCCTCTAAAAAGATTTTCATTCCTTTTTTTCCAATATTTATAATTTGTTCCATTAAACAAATGAGACCTAGTATAAGAATGACCTTCATTATAGTTATCATTAGCCAATAGGATCTACTCAAGGATTTTAAGCTTATTAATGAGAACAAAACTCTGATGTCAATTGTAAACCAAAGTGCAAACCAAGAGGATGGTGAATTGGGTTTTAAAACTTTTTACAAACAACAAACAAGTTTCAAACACTTAATTAATTAAGCAAAAACAATAAGAGTTATATTGTTGGAAATTAAAGGATTAAGGATAAGAAAGTGCAAACACAATTTATAGTGGTTCGAAAATATCAGAATCTTTCCGATCCTACATCTAGTCTCTTCAAGGAGACTCCTTGAAGTATACCACTAAGAATAACAAAAAAATTTAGATGTGTTACCCAAATCTTTACAAGGTTCTCTTCCAAGGAAGTTAATGCAAAAGTGTTTAACACCTAAACACTTCTAATAGTTACACCAACTCTTTCTCTTACAATGATTGGAATTAAAGATCAGAGATGATACAAGAGAGATTTGTAATTAATGCTTTACAAATGAAGAATATCTCTCTTTCAAGAACAAAACTTTAAAGATGGCTCAAGAATGAATTTTGAAAGCTTTGAAGAGTATTAATGAGCTCTAGAATGAATTCAATGATCTTAGTTGTTAAGTTTGCTCATTTAAAAGAGGTTTATATAGACTTAACTCAATACGGTTGTTACTCAAAAGGTATGGTTGTTTTAGAGCATTAAATACTCTGAACAAAGCCTTTAATTTTAAAAACTAGTCTTTATTATCGAGCGTTCAGTCGACTGTATGTACAATTCAATCGATTGAATGAAGAGTATTTTTTTTAAGGCTTTCATTCAGTCGATTATATAAGAATTCAATCGACTGGACCAGAGAGTTAACACTCTTTGTCTTTTATTTAGTTGACTGAGCGATTCATATAGTCGACTGGGTCATAGGCTAGAAAGTATTGACCTTCATTCAGTCGACTATATGATTCATTCATAGGCTAGAAAGTATTTCCTCAACCATCTCTTCCATTGAACTCGGATATGATTCTTACTCTTCCATTGAAATCGAACCAGTAATTGATACCGAACCTTTCTTAGGAACTAAACCTTCATTTGAACTTTATTCAAATAGCCTCTTCCTTAATCTACCGTTCGGATTTCGTTACCAAGCAAGAGGGCAAGGACTTTTAGTTAGACTTTGAATACAAAAAAACGAAAAAGAGAAAGGCCATTTTAATTTTTATGCTCATGCTCTTACATATCTATAGTATTTCCTGGCCTTATTAATGGTTTTTAGGTTTAACCAAAGGCCCACTAAATTCCTTAAGATCTAATTTTTGGTAAGTCCCCTTATCCTAACAAAGGATAAAAACACAACCATGAAAACAATTTCTTTTTAATTAAATTCTAATCAAACTTTTGAGTTAACCCAGGGTTCTGATATTTTCTAATCCACAAGTTGGTTTTCTCAAGTTAAGTGTTGTGGGTTTAACATCAATAAGCTTCCTAAAAAATTCAAAGCCTAACAATAATTTTGACTAAATCCAAAAGGCCCAAAATGAATTAGAATGGATATGAAAAAGATTTCCCCTTGATATGGATCTTTCAACTTGATCCTTGGGCTTTCTTTCATGTTCATGCACTTCCATTTTAAATTTCTTGGGTTAAGGCCCAATTATTGTTGGTATTTTCTTCATGGACTTCTTAATGAGGTTAAACTAACTAGATTTAACTAAGAATGGATCTTTTCTTCTAGATTAAACCATATTTCTAATTAAGGTTCTACTAGTCTAAATTTGATTTTAATTTATTCGAAATGATAAATGAAAATCAACCAAACAACAATCAAATATGTTATCAAACAAGTTGGTTCATTTTTATCTTTTCACATGTGAGATGACTCAACCATATACAACCAAGCATGTAAAGGGCCCTTGAAGGAAGGTTCTAGGGTTTTTCTAAGGGTTGACTTTTGCCTTACGTCTCTGATGGGCTCAAGGGTACTCCATGGCTAAAAGGATGCCTTTATGCTCCTTGAGTGGCCTAATAAGTTGATCACAAGAGTACAAACACGATGAAAAACCTTTGTTACCTTGACAAGAACCGAGAAGAATTTGTTACACACCAAGGGCTGACATAAGGAGATTAGGGTCATTCCAAGATACCTAAGTTGATATCGGGCCCCCAACTTACTCTATCGTGAGAAAAGGTAAGTGTAAGTGTGCAAGTGGAGTGTGGTAAAAATAATGTAACATAAAATTTAAATACTTGTCCAGAAAAATATAATTTTGAATCTCCCCAGTGGAGTTGCCAACTATGGGCATTGCACCCTACACCACCCTTTGTCAATTAGTATGGGGGCTCCCTCAAGTAGAGCACTTCTAGGTCGAGGAACATTTCCCACATTTTGGATTTTTGTCACCTAAGCATAGAGCAAGGATGTTAGGAACTATTTTGAGTAAATAACTAACTCTTAAGAAATTCTAGCTGGAATTCTTCTAAAAAATCTTCTATATCTCCATAAGACGATCGTACAAGTATTTATATGATCATACAACTAAACTACTAGACAGTTAATAGCTAATAGTTTCTTAACAAACTTCTAACAACTTCTAATAAACTTGTAACTATCTTCCAATTGTCATAAGCTTCTTTTCAGCTAATACTAATAAGGTTTATTCCTAAGTCTGTCATGAGCTAATGCCAACACTTTATTTTATTGCTTTAGCTATTGTACTTGTCAGTCCTTTCTTTTTTTCCCCTTGCTTCCTTAGCTTCTGATCACCACCCTTCTATTGAGTTGTATCATTCCCATCCGCATAAAAAAGAACTTTGTCCTCAAGGTTCAAGCGAAGGCATGTCTTCAATAGATCTTGAACATTTTCCCAAGAAGTTTCTTTAGGTAACAAACCCTCCCATTGCACTAATAATTGAGGAATGAGCTATCTTTTAAGTACGATTTGTATTTAAGCTAACATAGCTAGAGGAAGAATGA
This sequence comes from Bretschneidera sinensis, assembly GCA_023935145.1. NCBI lineage: Eukaryota > Viridiplantae > Streptophyta > Magnoliopsida > Brassicales > Akaniaceae > Bretschneidera > Bretschneidera sinensis. The sequence goes on along the minus strand of CM043698.1, from coordinate 104,929,936 downwards.
TTGGTTAATTATTTAGGCTTTCTAGGGGGTAAGAGAACAACCTATGTACGTGAATGAGGGCCTGCAAAGGGTTTGAGCTGGGAGACATGAAAAACATGATGGATTGTGCTTCCCTCTAGTAGTGCTAACGTATAAGATACCTTCCCCACTTTCTGAAGAATCTAATAGGGCCCAAAGTACCTCTCGTTCAGTTTGTTGTTAGCTCTAAAAGCTACAGAAGTTTTCCTATAAGGCTGTAACTTGACAAGAACCCAATCACCTATATTGAGTTAGGAAAGAGTTGTGTTTCAATATAGGTGATTGAAGTCGGAATGTAGTCCACCAAGATATGCAACTTTGGAGAGTTTTTCGATGAAGACCATTATAGTAAAACATCCTTTGGATAATGGAAGACCAGTGATGAATTCCATAGACACATCCTCTCAAACTTGATCTGGCATAGGTAGTGGTTGTAACAACTCTGTAGGCTTTGTGTTGGGGTACTTCATATAATTTCAAACCAAGAAACTTTGATAAATTCTTGGACCATTTTTCTCATGTGAGGCCATTAGAAATTTGCTGACAATCTCAAATAAGTTCTCAGTACACCAGAGTGGCCTCCTATAAGGGAAGGGTGAAATTCAGTAATGAGAGCATTCTTTACCACATAATCTAAACCTACTATGAGTTTGCCTTTACGGTATAGCAAACCATCTTTGACTGTATAATCTATGTACAGAGATGAAACAACATGAATAACCTAATGAATTGTGAGTAACTCTATATCATTGGTGTTCTCTTCCTTGAGCTGTGCCATGACATCAAAAATAGGCTTTGAAATTACCATTAAACCTCCTTCACTTTGAGTGTATACTGATTCAATCGTGGTTGTAGGTGCTTCTGGAAGTTTAGAAAATGCATCAGCTACCTCATTTTCCTTACTAGATCTATAGACAATGATGTAATCAAAACCATGCAGCTTACTTAAGTAGTGATGTTGTTCAAGGCTTTGAACAACTTGATTCATCAATTATTTTAGGCTTTTATGATCCGTCTTGATAATGAACTTCCTTCCTAAGAGATACTATATCCATTTCATAACTGCTTGTGTGATTGCAAAGAGCTCATTAACATAAATAGAGGCAAAGCTCATTATTTGTCCTAAATTTTTGCTGAAGAAGGCTAAGAGATGACCTTCTTGAGTTAAAACAGCTCCAATGCCCATATTAGAAGCATATGTCTCTACTTCAAATGTCTTTGTGAAATTTGGTAGGACTAATTGGAACTTAAGTCATAATAGTCTTCAATGTGTTAAAAGAATTCTAAGCATCATCATTCTACTAGAAGGCCTTTTTCTTTAAAATGTTAGTCAAATGAGAAGCTATTGTAGCATAGTGCTCGACAAACTTCCTGTAATAACCAGTTAAGCCTAAGAAACCTCTTAATTATTTGAGATTTTTTAGGAATGGCCAATTAAGCATAGCTTAAATCTTTCTTTGATCTGGTTGCATACCTTAAGAGAAAACCATATTCCCCAAGTACTCAATAGTTTCCTTACATAATTCACACTATCTTCTTTTGGCATACAACTTATGCTCAACTAGACATTGTAACACTTATTTAAGATGGTTCCTGTGATCTTCCAGGGAGGCATTGTAAACTAGTATATCATCAAAGAAGACTGTTACAAAATACCTTATGAAAGTTTTGGAGATCAAGTTCCTGGAATGTGGAAGGGGCGTTAGTTAGCCCAAAGGGCATGACTAGAAACTCATAATGCCCTTAATGTGTCCTGAGTGCTTTTTTGGAATGTCTTTTTCATGAACCCTTGATGATATCCAAACCTTAAGTCTAGCTTAGAGAACACCTTAGCTTTATGTAACTCATCCAGTAACTCATCAATTGTAGGAAACATATCCTTAACAGTCAGAGCATTCAGAGCTCCATAGTCAATACAAAATCTCCATGATCCATCCTTTTTCTTTACCAACAAAACTGGGGATGAAAATAGGCTTTGATTGTTTCTTATGATTCCATTCAACAACATTTCTTGAACCAATCTTCAATCTCACTCTTTTGAAAGTATGGGTACTTGTAAGGTTTCACATTATCAGGAGTGGTACTAGGAAGTAGATGGATTTGATGATTAAGTTGTCTAGAGGGGGTAACTTAGATGGTTCTTGAAAAACCACTTGAAAGTATTGTAACAATTCATAAGCTCCCTTACCAATGACCTGCAGGTTTGTATCTTGATCTTGGTCTTCAACTGATTACGCCCAAAGTATAACGCGATAGTTGTAGCACAGCTTTAGGGTGTGGATTCCACAGGAAAAAGCGATCTATAAAGGAAAAGTGCAAACCTTAACACGAACGATAATAATCAAGTGAGAAGATATCAATGATGAAGTAATTTTGTAAATAGATTAAAAAATATGATAAAGAAACAACAAGGTTCCGGGAATCCTCCCTAGGTTTGTTGCCTTATTCCAATCTTTAATTCAGTTGTTTTTATCTCGATTGCAAGTTTCACATTCCAAATAGACAATCGGTAAATATTCAATCAAGTGCATATATAAACCCTAAAGTAATTGATATGAATTACTCTTTCGGGTTAAGCACACATAACCTATCCTATAGATCTATCAAGAAACGACAATATATCATTAATGACAATATTGCAGTAATGGACAAACCTAAAAGATAAATCTACCGGAATCAATCATACCCAATAATCTTGATATAAGAAGAGCATGACTAGACTTATATCAAACATAAAGATACAATCACCGGATTAAGAGAAAATCTTTTAATCAGATAAAAGAGTAACACATAACAATGTTTTGACAATGAAGCCCAACTACAACTGAATCAAGAAAGGAAAATAAGAACAACTACACCTAAGGATTCATCCCTTCGCCTTGCTTGGAGATTAGTTCGCCATGAAGTTCATGTTGAACTCTTTGATGGAGGAGAGTGTGGTAGCCTTCTTGAGTTTTTCAGACTTTTCAAGATATCTCTTCACAAACCCTAAGTGGTCTATTTATAATACACAAGGTCTAAGGATGTTTTAGGGTTTAAAAGTCCTAATTAAGTCATAACTCAGAGATGAGGACCGTGTGCGCACCGCGGCTATCACTTATGGGCATCGTAGCCTTTGCCTTGGTTTTGGTTTCTCCCCTTTCTAGAGGCCGCGACCCTGCCTAGTCCAGGTTGCACCTTCTACTGAATCTTCTTTCTTTCTCTTTTGGCTCGGTTTTGGAGGCCGAGGCTTGGATATTTTCAGGCCGCAGCGCACACATTCAAGACTTGATTTTTCTTCATTTATCCTTCCATAACCATGCCTTCACTCTAGTATGCCTCGAGTCTTTGTGCTTCAAGCAATGATGACTTTTCCGCCTCTTTTAGCTTAGAGTACCTGAAAATGCACCGAAATAGATCAATGATCCAAGAATGTCACTTTAGAGTTGTTAACGTATAAAAGTGCAATTAAAACCTAGATTAACCCTAAAATGCTAAAAATTAAGTACTGTTAAGATGCATTTTATGATTCTCATCACAACCCCCAACTAGCTTATTGCTAGTCCCTAGCAATTCAAGTGAAAACAAGAGATGAATTCTATGGTAGGAGTCAAAACAAGATAGAGCAATGCTAGCGTTAGACCAAGAGCAATTCACTTTTTGTCTTAGAAATTGCACATAATATACAACATATAGAATCATTAAATACCACTTAAGTCCAAAAGTAATCCAAACATCAATCTTAAAATCGTTATCGACTCTTAACATCCATCTTACCATAATCCATTAGTCTGAACACCCAGATGATTTTATGCATAACATTCATGAATGCAAGTCTTGGCCTCTAAAAACATAATAAATTGCGTGACATCAATCACAAATCAAGCTCCATAGGCTTATTTTTGAAATCACTCTCCACTATTGTAGAAAAATCACACTACATTGGATCAATAGGTCTTTAATAAGCTTGTAATGTTAGGCTAAGGTGAAGGTTAAGAAAGAACGGGAAGGATTCAATAAGTAAAAGAACTTAATCTCTTAGTTTTAAACACAACCACTTTAAGCAATTGATAACCTTTACTTCAACACCTAACTCTTTCAACCTGTTTTTATAAGAGCATATCTCTTAATAAGTCACCACTTTTCTTTTCTTTTCTTCTCTCTTTGCCATAATTCACTTCTCTTTTTCTTTTCTTTTCTTTCCTTTTGTATTTTGGCATAAGACCATTCACCTCTTTTTTTACTTTTTTTATTTTCCACAACCCCCAACTTATCTCCTTTAATGTACTTGGGTTGTGGTATTAATATTTTTTCATATTTCCATCATTATTCCTTTTAAGTGCTTCTCAAAAAATATTTATAACTAAGTTCTTTTAAAAGAAGGGTAAGGATAAGATATTTTTAAGGTCATAAAGGTGTGTGAATGGGCTATTTGAAAGAAACAAGGCTCAAATTATTTTTCGAGAAAAGGCTCAAATAGGTGACTAGCGATAAATATAGCAATGGTAGGTTTGAAAAGCTCAAACGATTCAAAAATAGCCTATATCATATCCTAAGTAATGTGCATTCTAGGAATTCGACTCAAGTGATTATCAAATAAGTTTTAGAGCTTGTTGAGATCGTAAAAGTATTCACAACCGATCACACATAAAACTTCTCTAAATGTTTTAGACTAATCATACAATCTTACCGCAAGCTAGAGTCTCAAACCAAATGAAGATTGACACTTAAATTATTCTTAAACCGAAGCAAGATTTAACTTCTTCTAAATGCTATATGCTATCTTAATTAAGTTCATGTCATTGACATGTTAATTAACTCTAAGGCTAACACAAAGTATGCTAAAAACAAACAAAAAGGGAAAGTAGGACCAAGCAGTTCAAAAAATAATACGTTTCCTCCACCTCCAACTTAAAAATTGTATTGTCCTCAATGTGAAAGAAAAGGTAAAGAAAACTCCCTTTGTGAGCAAAAGTGCACACACACTAAAAATTGTGCACCATCATGTGAACTGTATGCCATTCCTCCTGCTGAAATTTCGATCTACAATATAGAACAAAACAACAAAAGGAAAGCAACTGAAGTGTACTATTAAGATTCCAACCCTATGTTAGGTGAACACATGAAATCGAAAGAAATAACTAAAAATGAAAATAAAGTACGAGAAGGAAAAGAAAAAAAATGTTAGTACAGTTATCCGATAAGAAGTAAAGTAAAATAAAAGGAAACAAGCAAGATAGAACCCATAACTATTCCTCTATGTCATCATCCTCTTCTTCATTCTCTTCTCCATCCTCAGGAGGTAGATCAAAAGATGAACCCGGATAGGGTGGCAAAGTGGGAAAGTGATCCATGTCACAACCAGTAGTAGAGGCAAGGTGTTGGTACATTTGACCAAAAGAAGAATACACCCCCGCTTGATAATCAGCTTACCTCGCCAAGAAATGTTCCTGACGATCAAATCTATCATGCAAAAATTTTTGTTGCTCGTCAAAACGAATCTCTAAATGCTCAAGGAATTCTGCAACAGTGAAATGCCTAGGGGGAGGAGGAGCTGCAATCGTCGCTCTTTCTCCCAGAACTAGCAACTTTGAGGCTTTAATTTGAGTGAGCATGCCATCATCGATGGGCTTCTTGGGTTGCTGGGCATCCTCATCAGGACTGTATTGAACTCCAGCTTGGATGCATAATTGGATAATTAAGGAAGGGAAATATAATCCAAGCTTTTGTTGTACAATGTGTATGATTGCCAAGCTCTAGTATTGATAGTCAGAAAAGTACCGAGCAAGGTCACAGGGGTATCTCCTGTCATTTTCCATGTAGTGCCCGGAATACAGAGAGTAGTGCAAATCTCTTCATAATTAATATTAGATGCATATGCATTGTACTCACTGTTTACTATGTCAGGGAGCCCATAGAATCTGTTGATAGATGTGCTTTTAAAAGAAACTATTTGTCCTCTCACTCCCACCTTACCATTCCTATGTTTTTCTGCATTCGCATAGAATTCTCTAACCACATTTGTGAGGGAATGAGATGGTTGACTAGAAAACGTACCCCAATGCCTATCAATAATCATTCTAAATAAGGTGGGGTTTGCTTTCTCTGTTATATTGAATCCTCTCTCAGGAATGGGTTTTCTAGTGTGCATCATCCTAACATATCTCTCACTAGCCTCAAAACTAATAATTTTTCCCTCATCATACTCTTGTGCTTGTTTCCCCCTTGTTCTCTTAGTCTTAGGGGCCATTTGAATCAAATATGTAGAACAATAGTACTAATTCAAAATCAACCACCCAAATAGCACAAATGAACAACAAAGAGAAGAAATTTAGCTTACTTGATGCCCAAAGTTGGAGAGAAGAAAGAGTACCCACCAACTTGAAGTTTTCTTGATGAACCCAAAATCTTCTTAGTACCAAGCCTTTTTGGAGAAATTTCCAACAAAATCTGCAATATTAGTGCAAAATCCTACAAGAAATGATGTTAGAATCAAGAAATTTTGAGTAAAAGTGAGTGGGTAAGTGAGGCTTTGGAGAAAGGATGAGAGAGAAATGAATGTGCTAGTTTTTTTGTAAAAGAGAAATGAAGAAGAAAGGCAGAATTTAGGGTTTAAAAGGGCCAGGTCTCGGGTGGCAGAATAGGTCAAGCCGTGGCATAGCTGAAGGCGCGCTACGGCTTAAGTTGGAGTGTGTGCGTGTGGCCTTTCTGTGCATTGCAGTGCACACAGTGCTGAGGCACGGCGTGGCTTGTGGGCGTTCTGGGCCAGACATTGTGGGGCGTGGCATGCAATTGTTGGGCCGAGGCGCACTGTGGGCTGGTGCACATTCTGGTGGGCGAGGCGCGCTGTGGGCTGGGCCTAGGCGCTGTGCTCGTTCTGTTTTCTCAAAAACTTGTTTGTTCTAGTGAAAAAAACAGAGAAAAACAATATATAAAATTAGTAAAAATAAAAATTAGATTAAATAAAAATTAAACTGAAGATAAACTTAACTAAAAAATAAAACAAACAAAACAAAAGAAAAATAAAAGAAAAAACATACCTTTGTTAGGTGGTCAAGGTGAATAGATCGGATCCATAAGTGGAATGCCTTCCACTTTCAGATCTTGTCTATCGATTAAGATCTTAAGTCGTTGACCATTGAATTTAAAACTCCGACCATTTCTTGTATCCTTAATTTCTACTGCCCTATTCTCAAAAGCATTTTTCACTACGAAAGGACCGGTCCACCTTGACCGAAGTTTTCCTGGATGCTTATGGAGTCTAGAATCGTATAAGAACACTCGATCATCAGGTTTAAATATTCTCTTCAAAATATTTTTATCATGAAATGTTGTGCCGATTATCTACCTAAATTAATATGCAAATAATTGCACTTGTTTTACTTGCAAGTGCACAAGGTCTGTGGTAGCATAGTGTGCAAGTGCGAGATCATTTCCACAGGGATTGGTGAATTTCTTTCTATGACTAATTTCTTTAAGTTTGAAAAGAGAAATAATAATTGATTATGAGTGAATAACAATAATGAGATTATAGGACTACGATATCCACCATAATTATACTTTCCCACTAAGTAAAGTTTCAATGCGCTAGCCTTATCATGAATATCTAATGGTTGCCAACCTAAGGGCTTGGTCCACACCTTAGGCTATTGATCTCTCTATGCCACGAGTTAGGCATGGTGTATACTCTAACTCTTTTCTCTCTTAAGGGATTCAGCATGGGTGTATACTGAGTTGTTCCTTAAGAGAGCATGAGGGCTGTGGAGATCGGTAACCACATAGGACCAGGGGCTTAGTCTGCTCCCGGTTTCCTATGTTGATTAACCCGGGAATCCGGTGTGGATATCCCTTGTTACTAATGTCGAACCCAGGACTTGGTCATCCAAATTGATCCGATTAACCTATCCATACCACATGCATATGTTGATCAGGCACATACATACGAGGAATTTAAATACAAACAGGTATTAATCAAGTTAAACATTCAGACAGGGCTATAGCAAAGATAGTCAATGAATAGATCTATGGAAAAGCATAACTAGGGCTTCAATCGAGCCCTATAGGTGTTTAGTTACACATGTTAAGTAGAATAAACATGCTAAACATTATGAAAATAAAAACTGAAAACTAAAACCGAAGAAGACTCGGAAGACGAGTCGTCAATTCCTCCCCTAAGCTCTCTACTTCGAGTCTAGAACAAAAGATGATCTATTATGTGTTTTTACAAGGCTATTTATAGGGTCCCGAAACCCTAATTCCTATTTGGAGTCGGAGGACTTCTTTCCAATTCTGGCTTCTGCCACCTCTGGAGTAATTGCGCTCGAGCGCAGGTGTGTGCTCGAGCCTTCTTCAAGTGTGCTCTTGTCCTTGTGCGCTCGATCTCAATGAGATGCGCTCGAGCGCACCTTACTGGATGGTAGATCTTCATTTTTGCTCCTAAAAGCTCCAATTTATTATCTTTTTGTCGAAGTCCTAAGAAAAACATATAAAATACGAAAATGAAGTAAAATCCATATAATTAGCTAGATAAAGAGTCTAAAAAGTGTAAATTAGGGGGCTTAAATATGACTATTTAAGTACCTATCATGAAACACTTTCGTCTTTACCTTATAGATTATGGAGTTCTCATAAGCATCATTTTTTAACTCCTCTAACTCGGTCAACTGAAATTTTCTAAGCTTACCCGCTTCGTCTATATCAAAATTAAAAGTCTTGATGGCCAAATAAGCTCGATGCTCAAGCTCTACAGGTAAGTGGCAAGGCTTTCCAAAAACAAGCCTATAAGGTGACATACCTAAGGGGGTTTTGAAAGCTGTACGGTAAGCCCAAAGCACATCAACTAGTCTCAAAGACCAATCCTTGCAGTCTGGGTTAACTGTTTTTTCTAAAATTTATTTAATTTACCTATTAGCAAGTTCTACTTGTCCACTAGTCTGAGGATGGTAGGCTATAGAAATTTTATGTAACACCCTATATTTTCTCATCAAAGCTTCAAAAGAACGGTTGTAAAAATGTGAACCTTGATCACTAATTATAGCACGTGGTGTACCAAATCGAGATAACATATTTTCTTTAAGAAATTTAATTACCGTTTTATTATCATTGCTTCGGTAAGTTGCTACCTCTGCCCACTTTGATACATAATCTATTGCCACAATGATATATTGGTATCCAAAGGAAGGAAGGAAAAGGTCCCATAAAATCAATGCCCTAACAATTAAAGATTTTGATCACTAAAATTGGGTTTAAAGGCATCATATTACGACGAGACACAGCTCCTAGCTTCTAACACTTTTCACATGAGCGACAATAGATGTTTGCATCTTTAAACAAGGTAGGCCAATAAAATCCACACTGCAAAATTTTTGCAGCGGTTTTTTTCATTGAAAAGTGGCCTCCACAAGCTTGGGAATGATAAAATTCCAAGACGCTAGCAATCTCTTCATTAGGGATGCAACACCTTAAAATTTGGTCAGGGCATCACTTGAAAAGACAGGGGTCATCCAAATAAAAATTATGTACCTCATTCAAGAATTTCTTTTTGTCTTGAGCGCTCCAATCCATTGGTATCTCACCGGTACCTAAATAATTCACAATATGAGCAAACCAAAGTAGAGAGGTAATAGAGAGTAATTGCTCATCCAGAAAATTGTCCTTAATTGGCAAGTCATCAGAGGTGTCCTCAAATGTAAGCCTCGAGAGATGGTCCGCCACTACGTTCTCCACTCCTTTCTTGTCTTTGATGGTGATGTCAAATTCTTATAGGAGTAGGATCCACCGTATTAGTCGTGCCTTAGCATCCTTCTCTGTAAGGAGGTACTTGAAAGCTGCATGATCTGTGAAGATAAGAATAGGAGAACCAATTAAATAAGCACGAAATTTGTCTAAAGCAAATACTACAGAAAGTAATTCTTTTTCAGTGGTGGAGTAGTTCATTTGAGCACTATTTAAAGTTTTACTAGCATAGTAAATGACATAAGGTTTTCCCTTTCTTCGCTGTCCAAGAACAGTACCTACAATATAGTCACTAGCATCACACATGATTTCAAAAGGTAAATTCCAATCTGGTGACTGCATTATAGGTGTTGAAGTAAGCTTGCCAATCAGGGTTTTAAAGGCCTCTTGACAAGTTTGAGTCCATTCAAAAGGAACATCTTTAATTAGGAGGGCATATAGTGGTCTAGATATATTGGAAAAGTTTTGTATGAACCTTCTACAAAAACCAGTATGACCAAAGAAAGATCTTACATCTTTTATTGTCTTAGGTGTGGGCAATTTAGAGATTAATTCAATCTTAGATTGATCAATCTCTATCCCTTTAGAAGAAGCAATATGCCCTAAGACAATACCGGATGGTACCATGAAATGGCATTTTTCCAAATTTAAGACTAATTCCTTTTCCTCATAACAAATCAACACTCTTTCTAAATTCATTAAGCATGCATCAAATGAAGATCCAAAAATAGTTAGGTCATCCATAAAAAATTTCCATGCAATTTTCAACAATATCACTAAAGATGCTCATCATGCAGCGTTGAAAAGTGGCAGGGGCATTACACAATCCAAATGGCATTCAATGAAAAGCATAAGTGCCAAAAGGACATGTGAAAGTGGTTTTCTATTGGTCTTCTAATGCAATTTCAATTTGATAATAACCAGAATAACCATCAAAGAAACAGTAAAAAGGATGACCAGCTACACGCTTAAGAATTTGATAGATAAAAGGGAGTGGGAAGTGGTCTTTCTGGGTGGCAGCATTTAATTTTCTATAATCAATGCACATATGGCACCCAGTCACAAGTTTGGTAGGGACTAACTCTCCTAGGTCATTCTTTACCACAGTGACTCCGAACTTTTTAGGAACGACTTACGTAGAACTTACCCATTTACTATCAGCTATGGGATATATAATTCCCGCATCTAATAGTTTTAACACTTCATTTTTCACTACTTCTTTCATAGTGGGGTTAAGCCTACGTTGAGAGTCTTTATGAGGACTAGTCCCTTCATCCAAATTTATCTTATGATAACAGATCATGGGACTAATTCCTTTTAAATCAACCATGCTCCAACCTAAGGCTGATTTATGTGCATTTAAGGTCCGAATTAATTTCTCACCTTGAGATGTAGATAATTCAGATGAGATAATAACAGGAAAGGTATCACCTGGACCGAGGAAGACATGTTTCAAACCCTTAGGTAATGGCTTCAGTTCGACTTTAGACGCTTCCACACTTGAGGGGTTTTGCTTATTGCTTCTTTCGGGCAACTCCTCAAACTTTGGTTGCTATGCTCGAGTGCCATAATCCTGAGATTTATCAAAAACAGCACAAATATCAATTATATCAGTTTTATCATTAATAAACTCAATCTCAGAATTATTAAGAAAATATTCAAGAGGATCAAAATCATGAGCTATAGAAACTCCCTCATCGATGAGTGACTCGATCATGTATAAGTGGTGGTTCTCATCCTCATCTTCGGGGAGTTTTACAACATTGAAGATGTTCACCTCGAGGGTCATGTGTCTAAAGGACAACTTCATGAGTCCATTCCAGCAATTAATTAGAGCATTTGCAGTAGCAAGGAAAGGTCTACCCAAAATTAAGGGAATTTTAGAGTTAGTGTCAACAGCAGAAGTAATATCAAGGATTAGGAAATCAACAGGATAGTAAAATTTATCAATTTGAATCAAGACATCCTCTACCACACCCCGAGGTACTTTGACTGAACGATCAGCCAATTGTAATACCATAGCAGTTGGTTTGATTTCTCCTAAACCTACCTGCATGTAAATAGAGAACGACATAAGATTTACACTAGCTCCTAAATCTAGCAAGGCTTGTCCAACTTCATGATTTCCAATGCTACATGCAATGGTTAGATAGCCAGGATCCTTGTATTTTGGGGGAATTCTTTGCTCAATTAAAGCACTAACTTTCTTAGTTAGGAATGTTGTTTTCTTTACATGGTGCTTCCTCTTAATTGTACATAAATCATTGAGAACCTTTGCATAAGTAGGAACTTGTTAAATCACATGCAAAAGTGGGAGATTTAATTTTATTTGCCTTAGGTTCTCTAAGATTTCATTATTCAGCTCCAGATTTTTCTTGTTTGATTTTAAGGCTTGAGGGAATAGTGCCTTAATAGTGCCTTAATAGGGCTCTTGGTCATCTCAGGGTCTTTGGGCATTTCAACATCACTACTACTTTGACCCTTTTCCACATCCTTAGATTTGTTTTGTTGTTGGGATATGTAATGTCTTACCATTTCTTGTCATAATGGAATTTACATTTTCCAGATTTGTTTGAGCCATGTGTTGCCCATGGGGTGTGGACTGAGTTTGGGAAAGGAACTTCCCTCGCTCATTCACACTCAAGGAGCCCATCAGTTTGGTCACTTGGCTCCTTATCTCTTTGTTTTCTTCCACAACCTGCGTAATTAACACTTCACACCTCTGATTTGTCTTACCCTGTGCCTCTATAAAAGCATGTACAGTGTCTTCTAAAGAACTCCTAGAGGATGAGGGTGCATGATATGGTGCAGGGTATGATCTAGGGGTTGTGCAAGCTGTTGGTTTTCAGATTTCTAGCTGAAGTTGGGGTGATTTCGCTATCCCAGATTATAGGTGTTAGAGAAGGGTACAAGAGGCTTATTGTACATGCCTAAGGCATTACATTGTTCCTCATATACCTCTCTCATTTTAGCAAATATGGGACACTCTTGGGCGAGATGATCTACCCCACCACACACAAAACATGGTTCTGAAGATTCAGCATGGTTAACTACGTGTGTTGGTTTCGAACCTTTAGTTTTTAATGCATCTAACTCCCTAGTAAGTATTTCGACCTTAGCTTTCAGGTTGTTTTCTTTTCTAAGATGGTAAATTCCACCACCACTTGGGTTTCCTACAGAGCGTGACCTATTTGTGCTTTTAGTAGCACTAGGTCCAGTCCAAGTATGAGCTTTTTCAGCAAGCTCATTGAGGTACTCTATGGCCTTATCAGGATCTTTTTGCAGAAATTCACCATTACACATCATCTATACGAATTGGCGCTCTCTATAGGTAAGTCCCTCATAAAAGTAGCTTACTAAACTCCAACTCTCATACCCATGATGTGGACTTATACTTAATAACTCTTTAAATTTCTCCTAATACTGATACAAAGTCTCATTTTCCTTTTGTGCAAAAGTGGAGATTTGTATTTTTAAAGCATTGGTCTTATGTTGAGGCAAGTATTTATTAAAGAAGACCTGGGTCATCTCATTCCATGACCCAATAGATCATGGTCTCAGTGAGTATAACCAACTCTTAGCTTTATCCTTCAAGGAGAAAGGAAAAAACTTGAGTTTCACGATATCATCCGTTGCATCTTGATTATGAAAAGTCGCAACTACTTCCTCAAACTCCCTAATGTGTACTATGGGTTTTCGTTTTCCAAGCCATGAAATGTAGTGAGTAATTGAATAATCCCTGTTTTAAAATCTTGATGGCGAGTGTTGGCTGGAAATATAATGGTGTGGCTGTCCAGCTAGGATGTAAATAATCTTTAAGTGTCCTAGCAACATTCTCATTAAGGTTTTCAGCCATGTTAGCAAAATTTTCTAAATACTCGGTTGGGTGTACACTAGGGTTTGATCTAGGCGAGGTTTCATTAGGACGTGGAAGGAAGGGGTAATTCTATTTCGGGTCCCTGAGTGAATCTACCTCGCGAATCTCTCGGCCTAAGCATACACCAATTGAGTTAAAAGGAAAAAAATAAAATCAAAAAATCAAAAACTTAAAGAAAGGAACAATAGTACCGTCGTGTCTTAGAGTTGACAATCTTCCTTGTATGCAAGCGTATTTCCCCGACAACGGCGCCAAAATTTGATTATGCCCAAAATATAACGCAGTAGTTGTAGCATAGCTTTAGGGTGTCAATTCCATAGGGAAAAACAATCTATAAAGGAAAAGTGAAAACCTTAACACAAACGATAATAATCAAGTGAAAAGATATCAATGATGAAGTAATTGTGTAAATACATTGAAAAATATGATAAAGAAACAACAAGGTTTTGGGAATCCTCCTTAGGTTTGTGGCCTTATTCCAATCTTTAATTCAGTTGTGTTTTATCTCGATTGCAAGTTTCACATCCCAAACAGGCAATCGTCAAATATTCAATCAAGCGCATATATAAACCCTAATGTAATTGATATGAATTACTCTTTCGGGTTAAGCACACATAACCTATCCTATAGATTTATCAAAAAACGACAATATATCATTAATGACAATATTGCAGTAATGGACAAACCTAAAAGATAAATCTACTGGACTCAATCATACTCAATAATCTTAACATAGGAAAAGCATGACTAGACTTATATCAAACATAAAGATACAATCACCGGATTAAGAGAAAATATTTTAATCAGATAAAAGAGTAACACATAACAATGTTTTGACAATGAAGCCCAACTACAACTGAATCAAGAAAGGAAAATAAGAACAACTACACCTAGGGATTCATCCCTTCGCCTTGCTAGGAGAATAGTTCGCCATGAAGTTCATGGTTGAACTCTTTGATGGAGGAGAGTGTGGTAACCTTCTTGAGTTTTTTCAGATTTTCTAAGATATCTCTTCACAAACCTTAAGTGGTCTATTTATAATACACAAGGTCTAAGGATGTTTTAGGGTTTAAAAAGTCCTAACTAAGTCATAACTCGGAGAGGAGGACCGTGTGTGCACCGCGGCTCTCACTTTTGGACGCCGCAACCCTTGTCTTGGCTTTGGTTTCTCCTCTTTTTGGAGGCCGCGGCCTTACCTAGTCCAGGCTGCGGCTTCCACTGAAGCTTCTTTCTTTCTCTTTTGGCTCGATTCTGGAAGTTAAGGCTTGGATATTTTCAGGCCGCAGCGCACACATTCAAGAATTGATTTTTCTTCATTTGTCCTTCCCAACCATGCCTTCACTCCGGTATGCCTCGAGTCTTTATGCTTCAAGCAATGATGACTTTTCCTTCTCTTTTAGCTTAGAGTACCTGAAAATGCACCGAAATAGATCAATAATCCAAGAATGACACTTTAGAGTTGTTAACATATAAAAGTGCAATTAAAACATCGATCAACCCTAAAATGCTAACAATTAAGTACTGTTAAGATGCATTTTATGATTCTCATCATCAACCTTTAAGTGGTAGTAGGAGACGTTGCCTTCATAGTTGGCTAATATCTTCAATTGAGTGTCAAGTAGTGGGGCAAGGTGTAAGTATGATTCTCTCTATAAGTGTACTTTTTGTCCTTGCCACAAGAAGTCCATGGTAAGTTCTTTGTAGTTAGTCAAGGCTAGTCCTAATCTTTCTAACCATTATATTTGCAATACAATGTCTGACCTTGAATAGGAAAGGCAAACATGTCTATCACAAACTGATGATGTTGGAGTGTAATAGGGATTGAGTAGCATATCTTATTACAACAGAGGTAATCCCCATTCCCCATATAAACTTTGAAAAATTTAAAGGGGACAATAGACAGGCCTAGCCTTGTAGCAACTTTTTCTCATATGAAATTGTAGGTACTCACACTATCAATCAGAATTTGAAATATAAAATTGCCATAACAACGACTTATCCGAAGAGTTTTAGGACTCATCTGACCAGCTAATTCATTGATACTGATTTCAGATAACAAGTTAGAGTCTTCCTCTTGTAAGTTGTGTACAAAAAATAAGTCTTGTTCTAGAACAATTCCCACATCCTCTTCTTCGTCTCCTATGGGTATTAAGAACTTACTTTTGCATTTATGGCAATGGTGATATTTTTCATGACAAATATAATAAAGACCTTTCTCTCTTCTAGCATTGAACTCTGTAGGACTTAGTTTTCTAATAGTGATTGGTAGTGGTTGATTGGTAGGGACAGGCTTTATGTGGTTTGGTTTGATAATGCTTGTATGTAAAAGAAAGTGTCTAAGTTTCATAAAATAAGGGTTCTTGAAGTTACCTTGGGAATTTTTGGATGCTGGACTAGAAGACCACTATGGTTTAAATGTGTTTCTGATCTCTCTATACTTGCCTTCTTGTAATCTTGCAAAGGCCATGGCTTGTACTATAGAGGATGGTTGAGCAATCAATAAATCTTTCTTCAATTCTAGTTTGAGACCTGAGATGAATAGGCTAACCAAGAAGGACTTAAATAAGCCTTGTACCTTAGTAGAAAGTGATTCAAACTGAGCTTAATATTCAACAATAGATGTTGTTTGTTGAAGTTTTGCTAAGGCACCATTTGGATTCTCATAGGTGGAAGACCCAAATCTCAACAGTAGTGCTTCAAGAAAAGATGGCCAAGATTGCATTAAACCTCCTTTAAACATCCATTGAGACCATGTTAAAGCTGGTCCCTCTATGTGAAAGGAAGAGAGGGTGATTCTTTGATTAAGAGGAGTACTATGGTACTCAAAAAACAATTCAGCCTTATACACACAACCTTGCACACCTGATCCATCAAACCTTGGGAACTCCAATCTAAAATGTCTAAATGATGAAGTTGAAGGTGTATTCTCTTGGAAATGAGATTGATGTGCTCCTTCTTGCTCAATCTGAGTTAGAATGTGATGCTGGTTCTGAAATTGATTCAGATTATGAAGATTATCTATCTTGTTCTCAACTGAAACCATGAATACCTTAATGTTTTGGTTGAGTTTAGAAATTTGTTGTTCTATAGTCTTCCCGAACTCATAAAGATCTTGATATTAAGGTTTCTGGAAGCCTTATAAAGTCTTGATGTTGTCATCTAATTTATCATGGAGAATCTTGACATTCTTATCCAATCTAAGTTGGAGGTTCTTGACATTTTCATCTAACCTTTGAATCTTTATTCCTTCTGCAATATATGATGTTGGATATGATGTAGTAAGAATTAATGTCTATCAAGAAGAGTAAAGAAGGTGAGAAGAAATGTAGAAGTAGGAAAATGAAAGAGAATGATTCGGATTTAAGAATTGGAATAAGGGAAGAAGTGTAATGAAAGCATCAATGTTAGGAATTGTTTTGGGTAATGAACGGTAATTTTTAGTATTTCGAGTAAGTGACTAACTCCTAAGAAATTCTTACTGGAATTCCTCTCAAAATTCTTCTATATCTCCAAAAGATGATGTTACAATTATTTATATGATCATATAGCTAGACTACTAGATAGTTAATAGCTAATAGTTTCTTAAGAAACTACTAAGAGCTTCTAACAAACTTGTAAATTCTGTTGTAATAAGATTCTCTTCAGCTAATATCAATCAAGTTTCTTCCTTATTCTTGTACTCCTTCTAAATCTTGAGCTAATGCCAACACTCTCTTCTATTGTTTTAGTTGTTGTACTTGTTAGTCTTCCTTCTCTGCACCTTGCTTTCTTTGCTTCTGATCACTACTCTCCGCTTGAGTTGTGTCAAAGGGCGATAAGTAAGGAGTCATCATTTTACCATGAAAGGGAGCTAAATCTCTTTGCATTCATCTATAGGTGAGATTATAGGTAATAAGATTCAAGTGTGGGAAAATGATGAATTAGAGATCCCTCTACTACCTAGGTAGCAGCCTAGCCCTTTATGTTCTAGGACAAGTACTTATATTTTAAAGAAAGTTACCCTACCACACACTAGCATACAAAGCACACAACTTACAAAATAGCTAAACAAGAGCATAATTTAAATAGACTACACAATCAAAAAGGAAGCATGATACTTAGGATATTACTAATCTAACATTCATTTGATGGACAACATTTTTCTCCTAAGGACAATGAGGTTGACCCAATTGATTTCTTTTCAAACAATAATTATGACATGAAATTAAATAATAAATTGAGATAAAACAAAGAAGAAAAAGAAATAAATGGCTTGAGAAGATAGAACATGCCAAAATATGAATGTAATAGCATTTAAACAAAGGTACAAAAACATAAATTGAAATAGAGGAAAACATAGCAAAAGTTTTAGCCTAAATAGAGGCAGAGCCAGTCGACTCATGGGTGAGGCCGATCGGTTTACTGGCTAGGTCGATCGACTCCTATGGGGGACCAATCGATTCGAATGCCTTAAGTGCAGATTTTACACAACAAATATCGAAGATGAAGCAAAGTAAGCAATATACATCTGAATCTAGATCTAACATTTGTTGAGAGAAATGGATTGCATTATGACATGAAAGAATTTAAGTTTACTTATCAAGATTAAATCCTAAAGTGAATAGCATGTGAAAATTTTATGCATCTTTCGTCATGAGAGGTTATAGAATTGATTCTATAATGGTTTTTTCTGGTATTAAATGCAGAATCATAAGATTGAAGCTACATAATTAAGTTCTTATCAGCGTAACAAACTAGAGCCAATCAGTCTATTGATTGAACCGATCGATCCCAAGGCTAAGTCGATCTACTCAATTGTCCAAGCAGGATTTTGGTTCGAGTTTTTGGGTTGGAGTGGGTCGAATAGTTTTGGGCCTATTTTTTTGTTTTGAATGGGCTCACTTTGGGTCCAACAAGGTCTTTTGGGCTTGGGGTTGGATTTGTAATCGATTCTCAATCCATTTTTTTTTAATTCGAGCATTTTCGAACTTAATTCTCATCATCAGGCTCCACACATGGCCTACTCTAAAATTTAGAACGAAATTGAGTGTCTACAATCACAAAAAAACTAACATGCCATTATGTGATCTTTTGTACAAATCTCATCTACATATAAGGTATTGGGAAGCTAACGTTCGGATTATTCATCGGTCTCTTTTATCAGCTCATTTAGGGTATTCTCTATTTTCAACAAATCTTCTTATATCTATGTACTATGGTAAACTGTCACTGGCCCTTACTTTCCACTTTATGGTAATAAACTGGTGCTTCTCGCTTTCTAATAGTCAATAACCTAAACTCAACTCCTTCAAGCATATCTGCTAATGATGCCAAAGTGGCTAAAGCATATGCAAATTGGTTTTGAGCTCTCAGTAGATAAGTGAAAGTGACATTGTCAAATTCGGACAGAAGCAAAAGCCATCTCGACATTCTTTAGATTAACGCAGACTTTTCAAATAGGTACTTCAAGGGATCAACTCAGAGATGACTTGTAATGGGAAAAACATCATATAGTGCTTTAAATTCTTTGTAGCTTAAACCAAGGTTAGACATAATTTCTCAATCTTTAAGTAACTTTGTTCAAATTCTAACATTTTTTGCTGAGATAGTATATAGTTTTTTCTTTCTTGTCTTCATCCTCTTATGCTAACATACAATCCATTGTTGCATCAATCATGGCCAAATAAAGTAACAAAGGTGTCCCTTTCCTTAGTGGATTGGCTAAGTACTTGATTTTATCAAAGGCTTCTTGACATTGTGATATCCACTCAATCTTAGACCTTTTCTTGAATAGCTTGAAGATTGATTCACAAATTGTAGTGACCCTAGCTATAAACCGGCTAATAGACTGGATTTTTCCTAAGAAACCTCATATATCTTTTTTTTATTTGGGGAGCTGGAAATTTCATAATGGACTTGATCTTAGCAGGATCTACCCTTATTCCTCTTTGATTGACAACAAAATCGGGCACTTTAACTTTAGTAGCTCTAAAGACACTTTTTCGGATTCAACCTTAACTTGTACTTTATGATGCATTCAAAGAAATTTTGAAGTGCTTAGAAATTTCCTTCTCTTTCCTTAGATTTGATGATCATGTCATCCATATAAACTTCTACTTCTTTATGCATAAGATCATGTAACAAGGTGATGGCCATCCTCTTATAGGTAGTGCTTGCATTATTTAACCCAAACGACATTACTCGATAACAAAACATCCCCACTAAGTTATGAAAGTTGTCTTCTCTCTATCTTTTTGTGCCATTTGAATCTAATTATACCCAGGGAAACTTTCCATAAATGATAGTAGTGCATGACTTTCAGTGTTGTCCACAAGTACGACAATGTGAGGGGGTGAAAAGTCACCCTTATGACTTGCTTTATTAAGATATCAGTAATCGACACACGCTCAAATTCTCCCATCCTTCTTTGTCAGAGGCATCATATTGGTGACCTATTCAGAATACTTAGCAATGCTGAGGAATTAGCTTTCAACTGATTGATAACCTCTTCTTTAATTTTTGGAACCCAATATTGCTTTATTCTTCTAAGCTTTTTCTTAATTGGCTTTATGTTCTCATTTAGCAATAAGTGGATTGATTCCTAACATATCTTTATATGATCATGCAAATACATTTGGATATTCTTTTAATAATGCAACGAGTTATTCTTGTTTATGTTATGATAATTTGTTGTCAATTTTAATTTCCTTAGGGTTTTCTTTAGTACCAATATTGATAGAGATAGTATCATCCAATTTTAAGGGAGTAATATGTTCTTTTTCATTTTCAATTACTTCAAATTCATTATAGGCCTTAATATTGCAAGAAGAGACAAGCAAATAATCAAAATATACGAGGATTTTATTATTGAATAATGTAGAAAGTACAAACTCTGACTCTAATTCTGACTTACTCTCGATCTGACAAATGGTCTTTAAATTAGAAGCATCAAAATTAAAAAACGACTCAGACTTGATCCTAGACTCTTGAACTCAAACTTGAACTAGAACTAGAATTAGGAAATGAAGCAGAATCGGTACCACTAGTAGGTGGACCAAAATTGACTTAGACATAGGACTCTCTCTCTCAAACTTCCAATAACAGATAAAGACTCACTGCTTGATGGGTGTGATCAATGAGGCGAGGTGTGGGCTATCAGATTCAAGAAGGAACAAGGATTAGGTCCCATTAAGGGTTATGTTTTTTCATTATCATTGTTGTTGATTTTGGCAAGTGAGGGAACGACATTGTAATTTGGAAAATAGTTATTATGAATATTGGGATTTTTTTGGGCATCAGGTTTAGGAAGGGTGTGATTATCATTTATATAAAAAAGGAAGGGTGTGATTATCATTAAGACCTTAAATGGAATGGAGAAGGCAACCATAACGGTTGATAGTGTGTCCATTTTGTTTGTGGAAGTCACAGTACTCATTTGGGTTGAAGTTATAGTACTTGGGGTTTAGAATGGGGCCACATGGGGTTAATAAGCCTTTCTTAATCAACCCTTTCATAACCTTTGACAATGGAACACCTAGCTCATCAAACTGATGGGGAGATTTTATTTCCATTGTATTCACTTGTATAGTTCGATATTTTAATTTTGATATTTTAAATCTCGGGATTTCACCTCGACGTGTTTTTTGGAGTACTTGTTCAGGTTTGAGCTTGATTTCATTCATTTTGAGGTTTGTAAAAACTTGGAAGCAAGTAAATAAATTAAGGTTTAGTAAATAAAATATGTCTTTGGGGAAATATCAAGTTTTTAAAGAGTTTTGGGGTAGCTAAAGGAAGAAAGGAAGATTTAAAGGATGAATGTGCAATTAAGGAAGAAATTTAATATATTTAGGGGTGAAGGATTAAGAGACTAGCATTTTATGCTGGAACTCTCTAGAATTGCTAAGAAAGAGAGGAAAGAAAGAGAGAAAAGAATAGAAAAAAAATGAAGAAGGGGAGGAAGAAAAGGAAAAAGGGTGGGAGATTTTGGCAAGGATTAAGGTAAGAAATTATTTTGCTTTACTTTAATTGTTAAGTATGCTCATTAAATTAAAGATTTAAGTTCTTGGAAGAAATATTTTGAAGAAAACTATGATGAAGAACAAGTTTTTGGTTTCAAGAAAATGAGTTTGTGCTTGGTTGGGTGATTTAAGAGTTCCAAGTTAAAATTTTGTTGTGGTTATTATAAAGATTCAACTAAGAACTTTAAAAACTTGTGTTTTTAAAAGGGTTGAGGATTTTATGAAGGATCAAAGGGTTTTGAGAAGGAAAAAGAATGATTTTTGGGCATTTTCTGGGCTTCAAGTCTCCAGACAGTCGATTGTAAGCTTGGTTAGTCGACTGTGCTATCTTCCAGAGAGCTTCACAATCGATTATGTAGTAAACACAGTCGACTATGCAACCCTGTTTTTAGGTTTTTATGCTTTAAATTCTTACTTCTTTCAAGTTCTAAGTTTTAGAGGATGACTCAATGAGTTAGTTAAGTTTTTAGACCTTTAAATTGAGTAGATGATGTCTAATTACCTATGTTTTGGTTGTTGTAATTAAATGATGTTTCGTTAGGATAAATTGAAGATCGATCAAGAGGAAAAGAAGTGGTTCGGGATTAAGCTTGGTTCTAAAAGGTTAGTACACCTTACCTTTAGTAAGTGTATTAAATTGTATAATATAAACAAAGAATGAAAATATGATTTACTTTTAAAAGTATAAATACTAGAATTTTACGAAGAGTAAGTATATAAAACCTTGATATGAAAATATTATAGATTAGTGTTATGAGGATCTTATATGGGTTGAGATATAAATATATAAGACATGGGTTAGAGGTAAATTTGATGTACTTATATTGGAAATGTGTTATATGTGAGATTGTGATGAGTATGTTATGAATGGCGAGTGATGGGTGAGGTTGGTAGGTCTCTTCTCACAAAGAGTGTAAAGGTAATCAAAGGATATTGGATATGTAGGACCCCACCCAAAAATGAGTGAAGGGGATCTGAGGATATATGAGATGATGATTTGAGTTACTGGTACGTAGGGAGATGTCCCAGTGACGATGAGAATATCCCTGTGAGAGGCAATGATATGATTGTGGATTTTATTGCATAGTATTGCATTTCATGCATGTATCGTGATGATTGGCTCATGAGGGGCGTGTGTTGTAATATATGATGTGTTGGGACCTACGAAGGGCATGAATATTATTTGTTATGATAGAAAGGTATTGAGACGGAGGTTTCTTATATGTTATTGATTTCATGTGATGTGTAGTGTGATAAGGATTGTATGTTTGAAATTTATAATAAGGATATATTAATGGTATTTCTTCTTATTAAGAAATTTGAGAGAAATAATTGGAGGGAACTCAAGAATTATATTACTTTTACTTAGCAAATCTAATAATTTGTTAGATATAGTTATAATTAAAATGATACATTCCTCCAATACGATTACTACTCGTAAAGTGTTTCTCTTTGAGCTTTTTAGCTCACTCATTTATTTTTACTAACATTTCAGGAAAATACCAGAAGACTTGTGATCAGAGTTGAAAGAAGACCCTAGTAAGGTCCTCGTCCACAGTATCCTTACCTCTTGGGTTTCTTTGAAGGTTTAAGTTTTATCTTAGTCTAGTTTTGTAAAAGTGTACTTTAGGGGTAAATCAAGAAAATTTCCCCTTTTTGTACCTTTTTTAGAATCTTAAGACTCAGTTTGATGTATTGAAAGGTGTATTGAATGTACAGATGAGTGTCTTGTGAGATTTTGTGATGTTTAAAAAGAATGTTGTTTGTCTTGTAAATTTTGTATGTTTGCATATAGATCGGGGTGCTCGGAGCTGAAAGGTGATGATACCTCCTTGAGTAGGGCCACTAGGGGATGGGTCATTACATTTCAATTTGTTAGTCTTGTTATTGTTGGAGTTGTTAGCACCTTGGTTACCTTTCCTTTGGAACTTAGGGGCCTCATTCTTAGGAGCCATGCCACTCATCATGGCATCTTCAACCTGAATACCAAAATCATACAATTACTAAAAAATGGTGAACAGAATGGCATACAGAGTTTGGGAATAGCTAGGATGCAGATTCTTCATGGCAATGCAGGCATGGTCATTTTCACTTGGGCAATTGGTCATCTTGGCCACCTTCTCTCTCTAATAGGTGAAGTACTCAGAAAAGATTTCATTAGGTTTTTGTTTATTAGTCTCAAGGTCATGGAATGTAATGTCGAGTTAGGTGTATTATTTGACAAATTTAAACGCATTTCTTCTATGATTTTGAATCTGGTGGAATCAAGGGTTAGGAACCATTGTAAAGTTGGTCATATGAGAGATCTTTAGAATAGACAAGTTATCATGTTTAGGCTAAGTCCAATGAGTTGTATAGTGCTTAGGTATTATTTAAGGTGGCTTTTGGGGTTTTTGGTTCCATTAAACTTGTCAAGATTAGGCATCTTGAACTTGGAAAATAGGTGCTCACTCAGTTGAGGGGTAAAACCCTTTGTTTTCAACAGGTAGTGATCTACAGCTTGTGACTTTTCAGAATGGTCTTCATCTTCTCTAACTCGGTAGTAATAGTCTTCAAATCCTTGGAATTGTTCTTATCAATGGGCTTAGGTTCCTTGATCTCAGTAACAACTACCTCATCATCTTCAACATAATCATCCTCACCAATGGGCTTCTTCTTGTTTTGGGCATCTTCCATTAAGCCCATTATTTTCATAAACTTCCTTTGGCTCTCAACCACTGAATTTAAAATCTCACTCATCCTTTGGTTAGCTTCTTGGGTACTTTACATGGCGAAATCAAAGAGCACACTCGAAGGTGATTTGTGAACTATTCTAGTTAATCTCGAACCTGGGGGTCTAGTCCAAGAGACTATCTTGGCTCTTGTTAAAAGCTATTATGCTCTAAGTGAAAAGAAGAAAATCTTAATTAATCGGTGAAATTATTGAGACTAAATGCAAAAATGATGCATAATTTTTTTGTAAAAAATATTTTTTTAATGTTTTTTCAACTTTTTTAATGTTTTTATTTTGAGATAATGTAATAAATTTTGGAAAGTATGATGCATGCTAACACAATATGCTAATGCAAGGCACACATTATAGTTAGAGTTTTCAATGTCTTTTATTGGATTTATATAAACCGAGTATTACTGGGTTGGTACCACTATGACATAAGATGTCGTATATACCCAATCGTGGGGACATACTGCCAAATTCGTGAGCCAATCATTACTTGAAAATCCCTTAGTGGTCTCAATGACTGGAATCAATACACCATTATAGGGTGGAAGGAGACCATTGGTAACAACACAGTAACAAGTGGAAACCAGTGCCCAATTTCATTTGCCTTAATGGGCTTCCAAGGATTTAAAAGTGTTTGTGCGCAAGTGTGAAAAAAAAATCAAATTAATTAACTAACCAAATTAATCCTTTAAGGTAAAGTCGAGTTTAAAGTCCCTAATGGAGTCACCAAACTATGGATACATTACCCGGGTTCTACCTATGCCACAACTCTAGCTTAATACATAAGGCTACTCCCTTCTTTAGGGATATAAAGTGAGGGTGTGGATCGAATTTATTCAGCTTATGACAAATGAGAGTTTTAATTTCCATGTGCATAACCATCCTTTCAAAATAAAATGATCGAAATGTATCTCGAAGAGCCTTTTCAAATGGTCAACTCCATGAAAATGGGTAGGGTTAACCGAATGGACTTTTTTGAAGAGACATATCGAAGGGTCATTTTCATGGAACTGCCACTTAGTTTTAAGGATCCAAGAAACCTAGCTACTGGCCAAATTAAATAGAGATATGGATTCAGACTTTAGGCATATGATGGGAAGGTCCGGAGAGCACTCCATTAATGCCTAGACCTCAAGGATCTAGCCTTCACAACTACTCGTAAAAGATTTTAATTTGGTTTAATTAATTAAATTTATTTTCTTTGTTGTTTGAATTAAGTTTAACACACAAGCACACAATCATGATGAATGAGATGATAGTTATAAAACAAATTAAATCAAAGTGGATAAATAAAAATGATGAATAAAAGAGATAAACGAAAGAAATAAAATAGAGACGATAAATCCTAACCCTAAACATGCTTTAATCATCATACAATATCCGAATAATTAATCCCTCACAAATCTATCATCTTAATCATCCACAAAACAATATTAAATCAATGATGGAATATATGAAAGCCAAATAAGGTCAAATCCAAACCCTAACCCTAGGTTTTAACCATATTCATGTGATCATCATATATATTCCAAAGAGTTTATAATCATGTTATCATCCCAGAAAACGCATCCCAAACAAGATTAAAATCAAGAATCATATGAAATCCACATACTAAGTATAAACCCTAATTTTATGATTGATCAATTTAATCAAGTTTTCAAATAAATTAAACATGTTACTTATGTTCAAAATATCCTCAAATATCTCAGTATTAATTCTTAAAAGAACGTAAAACAATTAAAAATCAAATAATTATCGAAAAAATAGGATTCAAAAAACAAAATCTAGAACATAAGTCTAGATTGGCATTCAAGGCTAAAACTCTTTTTTCGGTCATTTTTTTAATCTAAAATTTGATTCCAAATTTATTTTAAGTGTAAAAACACCCAAATAAATTCAAATACATCCTAATAAATATGTTTCTAATCACCAAACAAATAATCAAATATGCATTAAGGAAGAATCAAATTAAAACAATAAATTCCTACGATGGATGCAAACAAGCAAGTAAAAATAATTCAGTTGAAGACCTTACCTCTCGATGATTATTATTGATGTTGGATGATCATAGGGATGATTTATACTATCTTCACAGGTCTACCAACACAATTTGATTGATTCTTTAAGTTTGGGTGGTGGTCCTTCTTATCATTGCCTTAAAAGTGTAAGGATTCGATTACATGAGCAATTTGTTTGAGCGTTAATCATTGATGAATTATAACAGGAGATACAATATGTTAATTCTTACCAAATCACAAAATATTTGAAAGAAAGTCTCTATTTTGATGACCAAATAGCTTTGAAAAATCAGAAAATAAGAGCACTTGATTGCTACTTGATGCCCTCTTCTCTTTAGAAGGGAGTTTATATAGGAGGTAAAAGTGAAGTTTCCTATTAGAACAAGTAGGAGAAATCCTAATATAATTAGGATTTGAATCAAATAATTCTTACCCTAATTTTAAAGAAAATCTTGTCCAAATTTGTAGGTAGAATTGGCAAATTCTGGAACCAAATTCAAACGGACCATACAGGCTCATATGAAATCCGCTTTTAATATTCTTAGGCTTCTTGGAAATATATGGGAGTATATTTTTTGCAATGGAAGTTCATTGATCCTAAAATAATAATTATTTTCCATGATATGGCTAAAAGAGTGGACTTAGGTCAGTTTCGAGCCGATTTTGGTAGAAAAAATCATAGTAAATCCAATACTTAACCAATTTAAGCCCACAAAATATAAATTAAATATAAAAAAATAGGTATAAGTAGTTATATAAAGTTATAATACCCAGAATTAATATTTTATAACTTAAAAGGCTCGAAATTCACTTGACCTACACTTTGGAAAACAACTTTTGTAAAAACCCTTTTAAAACCATTTTCTCTCATATTTTGAAAAAATTAAATTGGTAAAAATTCACAAATCATATACATGATATTAATCATCAACTACCAAATGCCACAAGCCTTCTCCTAATTTGGATTATCCGCGTCTTAGTTGTTTTCATTGGCTTCGTGAATAAGGGTGATCCTTATTAATTAATTAAGGGGTACAAAATGAGGTGTCTACACTTACTTATTGTCTTAGCTTCGTGCGAAGGGAACACGTAAGCCAAAATGAGAAATATACCTCGACCTAAATGATTTCCCTTCAATGGGAACCCTTTTACTGGATAAGAGACAGTGAAAGGCATGGTACCCACAAGAGCCATAGTCAAGACTAGCGCCTTAGACTATATTGCTTTTTAATTTGTTTCTTCTTCAATTCTTTGCTTTCCAATTGTTCTTGTATGCTTTTGTGAGTTTATACTTAGTCCTATGGAATTATTTTCAATGTGATTAACATGCTAAATTTATGTGATAACATAATTGAATTGATCAAATCTCAATTGTTTGCTTTATCTCACATAATTCTTGATTATAATCTTGTTTAATTGACTTTTTGTGATCATTAAATGCTTATAATCTCTCTGTAATTTATATGATGATCACATGGAATTGATTGAATAACATTGTTAGTATGATAGTTAGGGTTTATGACTATGTTTCCTCGAGTATGCATGATCTTTAACTTGATTTGACTTGTTTGCTCGATGCACATGTTATTATGTTATGAATGATTCTCTAGACTTTGTATGATGATCAAGCATGTTAAGGTTTAGGGTTAGGGTTTCCTTTCTTTTATTTCATTAATTTCTTTTATCTTATTTATTGTTTTCCTTTCATTTAATTCCTTAATTGCTGTCATATCTCATATCATCATGATTGTTACATGCTTTTATATTGGTGCATGTGCTTGTGATAAAATAAGTAAAGGAAAACAAAAGAGTTAATAATGAAACCAGGTTGATACAATTCTTTATGAGCAGCTATCAAGGTTAGATTCTTGAAGGTCTAGGCATTGATAGGGCACTCTTCAGACCTTACCTTCGCATACCCAAAGTATCGAGCCAATTTCTCTATTTAATTTGACCAATGGCTGAGCTTTTTGGATCCTTCAAACCAAATGATGACTCCATGCAAATATCATTTCGGAATGTCTCTCGAAAAAATTTCCTTCGATTGACCTTTTTTATTTGTATGGAATTGACCATTTGAAGAATGATTTTTCAGGATATCACTAGGTTTATAGGTTTAGTGTTATTTTTAAAATATGAATAACATGTGTGTATGTAGACTTTACTATGTCCTATTAGGCCTAACAATAGCAATGTTTTATGGTAAAATAACAACAGAGATATAAATTGTTCAGTGTTTGGTACATTAAAATAACAGTGAAAGTAGTTTTCTTAGACAAATTCAGTTTCTTAAAAACAAAATCCATTTCACAAACCATTTTTAAGGTATTTTTCCTAACTTCTATTTAAGGGAAACAAAAACAATTTCATAAACCCTCCCAATCAAACTTGTAAAGTACTAATTGTTTTTTTTTTAGCGAATAGCCCTTATCACTACACTAATGCTGAGAATAATGTGTGAACACAACATATAAGCTATATGTAGATAGTAGGGTCAACAAAGTTATAATTGGGGTTGTGCAAACGAAAACTTATATCTGATCTGATCCGGATATCCAATTTTTTTTGAGCTATAAAATAGGGTACTCGAAAAATTTAGGTTAGATTCAGATCATTTTTTTTTTATAGGGGATCGAATATCAATTCGGGTTGAGGTTGAGAGTTTTAAAAATTGTAGTTACCCAACCAATCCAATATTATTATCATGCCCCAAATCCATAATGTTACGCTTCTAATTCTAATGCGTAGCTAAACCAAACACTTAATAATATATGAAGAACCATATTATAACATTTTCTAAAATTCACTATGCATCAAAAGAAAATTTCAAATATCATAATTTCACTCTAAAAATAACAAGGACAGAGTGATTAATTACAAACCAAAACTAAAGTTACAAAATCTCATAAAAATACAATACAATAAAACGATGTATTTCTAATTTCCTTCAAAAGTTGTATTGTTTACAAAAGAAAATATAGATTGAGGAGAGGACGCCATACATAATTACATGTACAAGGAATGCGCTTCTGCTAGAATAAAGGTGCTAATACTCCTCTAAACTTGATCATTTCATCATAAAATGACCGTTTAGTTTTGAAAGTCGATATGATTTTAAAGTACCAAAATGGATTTTCATAAGATAATAAATAACACAGAAAATGAGGTACAACCAAAAATACATATAAACATATATCAACTTAATAAAAGTAAAAAATCATAATATCATATCTTGAATGGTGGCTTGTAAGATATTTAATAAATCATCTATAACATCATACAAGTACCTTGTTATCCGTAATAAGTTTCATATTACATTCTCATCAAATCTTAAATTTTCTTTTTCAATATATACATATCCAGAACAATTCTCAACATTTATAAGAAATTTAGTTTAACTTTCATGAGTTGATCTCCAAATGAAATGATACATAGGGCATAATATATACATACACACACATACAAACACACACACACACACACATATGTATATTAGACTATAGCGGTAGGAAGAGTAATCTTTACGCTAATACCACGGCCATGTATCCTATATAGTATGGATAATATGATTTCGTCTATGTACTAATGCAACATTGGTACCATGCACATTCTTAAATATATTATTTCAACAATGAGTTTTTCCTCAATTTTCTCTATTGAGAAGGCATTTCCATTCATTTATAATAAAATACCATATAAGAATATATTCAAGTAAAAATAAAGAAAATCAAATAGTTTTTCAAACAAATACTCTCCTCATAACCCATTTAAGAAAATTGACACTAATTTTAAATTCTTAGAGAATATCAAAAGCATAAACAAAATTTCATGTTTGCTCAACAACAATAAAGTTCAGATAATGCAAATTTTCATAGAACAAAGCACATCCCCATAAAATAAGAAGAGAAGAGCATATCCAAGTTGGTAGTAAAAACTCACCTTAAAACTATAACCCAAGGAATTCATTCAACATGCAAAGTCTCGGACCCAATCTTGATACATAACCTATAAGATGCGTATACTATATGATGGACATCCTAGAATAAGCCAACGAACTCAACGACTTCTACAGGTAATACTCATGAAACGATATGATGCATGTATGCACATTTGCTCATTAAGTAAATATATACCAATCAAGATATTCATTCAATAGCTTTAAAAAGATTTATAAACTTTCAAATGTCTCTTAGAAAAATATTCTCAAAACCTTTATTAATTTTGATTTTTCAAAATATATATCAAGTAGTACTAATAATATGTAAAGTATCTGTTAAAAAGATAGGTCACAAATCTTCAAAGAAATGAAGTTTTAAATCAAGCTATACCAAACTTTTAACTTTTATTAGATCAAATATCACCAACAAATACATAACATTCCCAAGAAAAGAGAAAATTCAACAATACCCATTAATAGTCATATCTAGAAACAAATCAATTCACTTTACTCATTTTAAGCCTTTTCTTCAAATTTTCATTCCAAACTTTCCTTAAGACAAAATCAACCCAAGCAAACTCTGAAACAAATTTAGATAAGTTTTTATTATTTTTCCTCAATAGTACAATTCGATCAATAAGTTTTTAATCATCACAAGATCCCAATATGTTTCATGTAAATCAATTTTTGGGGTTTTATCACTAATGAATACTAGTAGCTATAATAATACCTTCTCTTAGGCTTGACATAATCTCAATTTTCTATAGAAATCTGGTATTTATAAAAATAAATGTCAATACCCAAGGGAATCATGAATTCAAGTATATTTATAATGAAAATCAACATGGATATGCCTAAATAAAATTTAAGATGAATTCTTCCTTAGCAAATTAATAAGATCAAACTAATGTGTTTGGATGTAATTGAATCTACAAAACAATGAGATTAACAAATAAGCTTGGGATGCATCAATTTGAGTAAGAGTTGTAAAATTATAAATTTTACCTAAATAGAGGTGTTATAAAAAATAGAGATACTTGTTACAATGGGCGAGAGGCATAAATAGTGGTTAGTCATGAGAAAGACCAGCAACGATGGCTGGAGTTGCTGGGCAGAGGTGGAGTTGCCCAGTTTTCTCAAGAGAGAGATGAGTTAGAGAGAAAATGGGAAAAAAAGATGAAATAGGGAGAGAACGGAAGAGATAAACCCTACCCATGCTGAAATTTCTGAAACCCACCGTGAATTGATCAATTTGCAGAGAGAGACAATTAAGGTGAATATGAGAGAAGATAAGGGAAAAGAAGAGAGAGATGAGTCATCCTTAGAGAGAAGATTAAGTTGTCGCACGTGTAAGAAAAAAGAAAAGGAGTTGTCGTTCTGTTTAGGTTAAAAAATGCAAAGGGGTTTGACTTTCTAAATTTTATGTTAGGGAGATAAATGGATTTTTCTTCTTTTCGCCAAACACTATAAAAAAAAGCCTTGTTTGGATGTTTATAATTCATGTTAAGTTGGAAAAATAGATTTTATTTTTCTTGCTTTTACCAGACACAAAAGTTGTAAATCTATTTAATTTTTTTAATTCTTCAAACAATATTTCAACCCATCATTTAGATTTTAAAAAAAAAAATCTCAATCATTACTTCTACCATCAAATAAATAATAATATGTGATATGTAAGCATGATGATCATGATAGTGTCATGAAAATTTTGAAATTATTAAATCACCTATAGCTCTAAGATAAGGGTTTTACATTTACTACTCCAAAAAATATAATAAATAATAATATATAAAGAAATACATATACCTAAATGATTTAGGAAAAATCTCTCTAAACCCTAAAACTCCCTAACCATAACTCACTCAGTCACTCTTTCTCTCTCAAATATTGCATGCAGCACCATGCTCGTTTGATGTCAGCCAGACACCTCATCTTATCTAGTAGGAGCTTGTTCTCTTTCTTCTTATCTAATCTCTTGTCTTTTCTCTCTGTGTCTTTTTTTTTTTCACTTACTGATTAGTCACTATTTCTCACTTAAACACAGGCACACTACAGGTAGCACGACAAGAAGCACAATGCTTGTCTAACCCCAAACAACCACCTCCTCTCATATACTAAAAGCCCACTCTCTCCATTCTTCTCTGATCTCTCATCTTCTCTCTCATTATTTTTTCTGTTTTCTATTTTCTTCAATCCCTAACCCAATTCTCAGTTTTTATCTTTTCTTGCTTAATAGATGGAGTCCACGGCTAATAATACTAAAACTACAGCAAAAGGTGAAAGCAACGATCCTACCATTACTTCTACCCCCATTCCAATGCCACAACATGTTGATGGTTCATAAAAAAAAAAAAAAAAAAAAAAACCTTTGTCTAAATTGAAAGATTTGAAGGTGATTGGTTCTAAGAAAAGATCGTTTATGTGGGACCATTTTACTAAACTATAATCTAAAGATAAAAGTCATCTTGAAGCTACTTGTAATTATTATGGAGAATTAATTGGTTTTGTAAGCACAATGGGTACAAGTGGATTGATTAATCACTTGAGTAGATGTAAGAAATATCCAAATAACAAATTGGAGAAGAGGAAAAAGACTTTAACCATTTTTTCTCAAAAGAATATTGAGATGGGAGTCGTACAAGTTCACTTATTTCTAGGACATTTTACCAAAAAGCTTATAGGAAAGAACTTAGTAAGATGATTGTCAAGGATGAGTTATGTTTTAGGCATGTTGAGCATAAGGACAGCCTCCACAAATCTACATGTAGTTCTACAAAGACATCATAAAGGTTAGTAACATTTTATTCTTATCATACTTACTATTTCCATATAATAGAAATGATTGTTGTTTTCATGATGTATGACCCATCATGAAGTGCAGACATATTAGAGTATTATGCCATTTAATATAAGATCTAACCATGTTATGGTATAGTAATTCAAATGTCATATAGTTTAGATTAAAATTGTTCTTTTATTCTTTTATGGTATATCTTTTGAAAAATGTTATTTATATTTGGTTCATATATGAATACAATCATAAGTAATGTATTTTTGCTTACAATAAGCTATCTTGTATATTTTGCTTAAAGTATTGCACTTGACAACCTATGATTGATTGGCCCCCATAGGTCTCGATCGGTCAATTAGAGAAACCGATCGGCCTCCCCTTGAAGTTGATTGATTGAGACTCTGCCTAGGCAAAAACTTTACTTTGTTTTGGACTATTTGAATATGCATAGTCTCTCTTCTTTAATTATTACTTTTAACATGATTAATATATTTTTTTGTGGCTATGTTTATTTGCTTTTATTTTTTATATGTTATTTGAACATTTTTTTTTATTTTGCTTAAATTGTCAAATTGTTTGCAAAACAATTGTTTGGGTTAAGTCAATTGTCCACGGGAGGACAATGTTGTCTAACAAAAAAATGTAGGGTCAGTAATCTTCTAAGTATACATACTTCCCTCTCAATTATGGTGGTTGTTAAATAATGCATTTGGTTGGTTAAATAGTAATTGTGTGCGTTGTATGTTAGTGTGTGGTAGGATAGTTTTATTTAAATTTTAAATATTTTTTCATGAACATAAAGGGCTAGGCCTCAGCCTAGACGAGAGAGGGAGTTCTAATTCTTTCTTCTCTCATAACCAAATCTTCTCAACCATGATTTCTCTCGCAAGACTGATAAAAAGTCATTTTGACCCACTTCAAGGTCAAATGGTGACTTTTTACCCGTTGTCCCTGCTTAGTGCTTAGATGAAAAAAGGGAGCCTATTGTGAAAATTTTGCCTTAACCTAAAAGAGTCCCCTCATGGGAGCCCCCTTACTAATTAAAAAAGGATGGTGAAAGGCACGATACACAAAGTTGGCGATTGCACTGGTAAGATTTAACTTTATAATGTTTTTGGAAAAGTTTTTAAATTTTAAGTTAAATTATTTTCACCACGCTTCACTTGCACACTCACACTTACCCTTGCTCATGATGGAGTGAGTTGGGGCTCGATATCCACTTGGTATCTTGGTGTGACCTTAATTTGGTTACATCAGCCCCTAATGCGCGATAAGATCCATTTTGTTCTTGTCAAGGTAATGAAGGTTTTTTTTTTCACATTTGTACTCTTATGGTCCACTTATTATGGCACTTGATGAGGATAAAGGCATCCTTCTAGCCATGGGGTACCCTTGAGCCAACTGAAGATATAAGGTTGAATCAACCCATAGAAAAACCCTAGAAACTTCTTTCTAGAACAAAGGCCCATTTCTACCCCTTTGCATGCTTGATTGTACATGGTTAACCTCACCTTACATGTGAAAGATAAAATGAACCAAATTATTTGATAGATGCCTTGCTTATTGTTTGGTTAATTTTATCGAGAATTCTTTTTTATTAAGTTTTCATCAAATTTAGATCAGTCAAAACCATAAGTACAAATATAATTTAATTTAGAATAAGAGGTCCTCTTTTAATTAAGTCTTGTTAGCTTGATCTCATTAAGAAGCCCAGAAACAAAGAAAGACCAATAATAATTGGGCCTTAACCCAAGATATCTAAGAGGTAATCTTCATCATGGCCATGCTAATTTATTTGGACTACTTGGATTTGGCTTGAATTTTTATTGAGCTCTAAACTTTTTTGGAGGCTTATTGATCTCAAGCCCACAATACTTGACTTTGAAAGAACCAACTTATAGATTAAAAAATGTCGAAACCTTAGGATTACTTAGATGTTTGATTAGATTTTGGTCAAGAGGAAGTTACTAAACGAGCTTTAAACATGTCTCATGAACTAACACATGAATCTTGACTGGACCTTCCCTTTTTATGCATATCATGAAAGAAGTTAATCCTAAGTATGTTTGGACCAATTGATGGGTTTGAAAGAAACATGTTTTCTTAAAACCCATTTTGCTTTATAATGAAGCTTCAAACCCAACATATGGTTTAGGCTTTAAATAAGGATAAACTCAAATATGCGTATCATGAACTTGATTTGGAATTTCATTTTCATTTTCCTTGCATTAGAGGACCCTATGCCCCATTTCAAATTGGGATATTAAGGAAGAATAATCCATCTAAAGTAAAAGAAATGGCCTATAAAGAGCAAAAGAACGAGATGCAAAAACTTATGAACATGTTGGTTGAGTTGACGAAGAGGTTTCCCAACCTTGAATCAATATTCGGTGTCGAAAGGCATCCATTTCAAGGAGCAAAAGGGATAAAAAGGCAGTTGTCCTCAGCAAAGAATATCAGGTGAACCATTTGAGAAAGAAGTAACTTAGTGGCCTCAGTGGACCAAGCAAGCGTACAAGAGGACCCAATGATTTCACTCCATTGGGGATGACTCTAACTCAAGCCTTTGAAGTAATGATGAAGGAACGAAAGATAAGACCTTTGGCTCTAAAGCACCTACTTAATCCAGTTTCTTCTCACTATGACATCATCAAGTACTGTGCACTCACCAACAACTTAGCCATGACAATGAGAAATGCTACAAGCTCTATAACAAGATTCAAGACCTCGTTTACTCCAAGCCTAATCTTTTTTTCAACCATAATTGAAACATTCCACCAAACACCCTCCACACAAAAAACACTAAATCTTATTCTAGCCAAAGTCTTCCCAAACCTTGCACCATAAAAGCTCTGCACTTTCATTGTTAGTTGGGAATGAAAGTGCACCTTTAGATTACATAAGTGATGGAATTCATGATGACAACGGTGATTTTTAGAGGAATAAGGAAAAAATCACTTGAGTAGGGGATCCTTTAAAAACAATGATGAAAGATGAGGTGAATGATGGTGCCAATAGTCAAACTTTCTTTTTGTAACCCAAAATTTCTTTGGATTGTCTTTGAGCCATTATTTTTTTTCTTTCGGTGATTTTTTTAATAAAAATTGTGAGTTTTTCATGTTTCTTTCACATCAATAAAATAATCTCTTGATTCCACACATTATTTTGTTCACCTTGAGAAAGTTATTGTTGAATGAGAATATCCTCAAATTCACATGATTTCACTTCATTTGAAAGTTAGACTTTCACTTAATTATAAAGGTATATTTACATGATTTTCCAAAATGTGCCAACCTTTACTAAATGAGTGGAATTTCATATGGTTTAATTGTCAACAACAAATGGCCTAAGTTGTCATGGGTAAGAAAAAAACAAGAAGTCAACTTTCAACCCAAGTGATAGCTTGAGTCCACTTGGGCCATTCAACTTTCGAATACATATGAAGTCTTAATCTCAAGAATGAAAATCCCAAATCTATTTTAACTAATTATGAAAGTTCTGGCCCAAGAAAAAAAAGTTCAAATGAAGATCTAAATCTGGAAGACCTCGCCTAGGATGGTTATACATTTCGTGAGCCCTAATGGAAGCAAGTGAACCACGATCTTTTTGTACATAAAGAAAGAAAGATAAAAAAAAGGAAAAATCACTCTCAATCCCACATTAAAGAATCCAAATTTGTTTGACAATTTGAAAAAATTCTTTAACCTAACAAACGTTTTTTTGGTTTGGAAATGCTAACCAATTTGACTTGAAATACAAAGAGGTTATCATTTCCACCATCCTATCACTTCAAATTTTCCATTGTCAAAACCTCTTTTAGCCTTAATGAAATCCTTTCATGAAACTTTTACCAAGGACTATTGTTTTGCTCATGATGTATGATGATTCTCTCAAGAAAGAGTGAAATTTTTTGAAAAAGAAATAGGAAATATATAAAAAGAAAGAGAGGAAAAGTTCATAAAGTGAAAACACCAAGTCAAGAAACAAAAATTCAAAAATGACAAGCGTAAGCAAAATGATGGAGAATAGTTCTTGGTTTTTAGGAACCATCAAAACACTCTAGTATGACTCCAGTATGACTAGAGTCTTTATGCCTTAAGCAATGATAACTTTTCCTCCTCTTTTGAGCTTAAAGTACCTGAAAATGCACCGAAATAGATCAATGATCCAAGAATGATACTTTAAAGTTATTAACGTATAAAAGTGCAATTAAAACCTAGATCAACCCTAAAATGATAACAATTAAGTACTGTTAAGATGCATTTTATGACTCTCATCACAGGGTATTACACAGGTGGTTGTGCATGTGCGTGTGTGGGTTGGTTTGAGTCGGACCTCCAGCTAAAGTTTGGGTGGTTACTCTAACGAGGATTATATATATTGGAGAAAGGATTATGAGGCTTCCTGTAAATCCCTAAGGCATTACATTGTTCATCAAATACCCCTCTCATCTTTGCAAAAATCGGGCAATCCTGAGCTAAGTGTTCCACTCTCCCACAGATGAAACAAGCACCTTGTGACTCGACTCTTCTAATAGGATGCGCGAGTCTACCATCTTGGGTCTTAAGTGCCTCTAACTCTCGAGTTACTCGCTCTAATTTAGCTTTCATGCTATCCTTTTCCCTAAGTTGGCAGATCCCAGCCGATTTTGCTCTATTTGTGCTTTCAACGGCACTGGGCCCTGTCCAAGTGTGGGCCTTCTCAACCAAATCATTCAGATACTCAATTGCATCATCGGGGTCCTTTTGCATAAATTCCCCATTGCACATCATCTCTAAGAATTGATACTCTCTACTCATAAGTCCATCGTAAAAATGACTAACTACATGCTAACTCTCGTACCCATGGTGTGGGAACATATTTGACAAATCCTTATACCTCCCCCATGTCTAATATAATGTTTCGCTATCCTTTTGGGTAAAGGTTAAAATTTGTCTTTTCAGACCATTGGTTTTGTTAAGTGAGAAGTATTTATTGAAAAATGCTTGCATCATTTCTTCCCATGAACCTATGGACCTCAGCCGCAAAGAGTATAGCCAACTCTTTGCTTTTTCCTTCAAAGAAAAAGAAAAAAATCTCAGTTTAACCGAGTTAATAGCCTCAGGTCTGCCATGAAATGTGGCCACCACTTCCTCAAATTCCCTAATGTGAACATAAGGGTTTTCGATTTCTAAACCGTGGAAGGTGGGTATCAATGCTATCATGCCCGACTTGAAATCTATATGTGGTGTGTTTGGCGGAAACATGATGCATGATGGTGTAGATGTGCGTATGGGATGAAGGTAGTCATTTAGGGTCCTAACAGGGTCATCTCTGTGATTGCTCATGGTGTTAGAGCTTGTGTTTGAACTCGTTTCACTCCTAATGTAATTCGGTGGGTATTCTAATTGAAGGATTCTAACCAATCATCCGTGTTCATCTCTAACCCAACATATATACCACCAACACTCTCTTTTTTTATTTAATTTTTAATTTTTTTAATTTTTTTTTGAACAAAAGAAAACTGAAAAATAAACTAAAGCTAGAATTAAAAAGAAACTAAAGGAAAGAGTTCGAAAAGATAGTACTCGTAAACCTCTCTGTAGACTGACGCTCTCCCTGGTAACGGCACCAAAATTTGAATGACGCTCAAACAGTATTATGTTGTAGCAGCAGTATAGATGGGGTGTTGATCCCACGAAGAGAACATTCTACAATCAAAGTCTTAGGCAAAAAATAATGGAAATAAAATTAAAAATTAATATCAATAAAATGTTGAGAATTAAATGAAGCAATTGAATTTAGTGAAAGAAAATCAATAATGAGAAACACAAGGGTCCAAGAATCCTTCCTAGATTTTACAGTTTCAACTTGTATCAATTTAGTAATTATAACTCAAATACGTATTTCACATCCCAAATGAAAGCACCAAAAATATTCTTTTGTAAATTATTATGAGAAATCCTCTTCTTGTTTTTACAAGTAATGCAACGGTTGATCATATATGATATCTTAAATCGACGATATATCCGGAGACAATAACGTAGTAAAAGACAGTCATATATAATTAATCTACTGAAATCAATTGCATCCTAAATTCCACACATAAGAGAAGCACGACTGAACTTATATGGAGAAAAAGAACAACAATCACCAGAGTTAAATAAATCTATGGAAGAAGAAAATATAATTTTCTGTCACACAAAAACATCAACTTCAATATTAAATAAAGGAATCAGCTCAAAATAATTTTTCAACGTTAAAAACACAAATACTGAATTAAATATAAGCCAAACCCTCTATGTCTAGGAGTTCATCTCTTCGCCTTGGTTGAAAATTAGCCTAGCTGACAAAACATACTCGCAGTAGCTCTCTAGAAATTCAATGTGTATTTGTTCAACCCCTTTTTTTTTTTAGCCTAAAAATCCTATATATAGCTGTATGGAGATGGCTTTGTAGACAGAAAAATTGCCCTAGGGTTTCTATTCAGGCCATGTTCCCTGTTGTTCAGTCCAGGTCCAATTCTGCTACTTTGAACTTGTCCAAATCTACTGCTATCCAGGCCCGGTTTTGTTGCTCTGAACTGGTCTGGTTCTGCTGCTCTAAACTGGTCCGGATCTGCTACTGTCCAGGCCTTGTTTTCCTGCTTTGAACTGGTCTGGTTCTGGATCTGTTGTTGTCCAGGCCTAGTTCTGCTGCTTTGAACTGGTCCGAATGTTGTGGATTCTTTTGAACATATTTTATATATTTTTTTGTTTAAGGCTTCTTTGTTTTTTTTTAATCTGCAAAACACACTAAAACACATAATTCTCCAAAGGACCACACTTGTCAAGAAATTCAATGAATAATCAAAAATATCTCAACAAATGCATATAATGAACTCTATCTGAAGTGCATTTTCATGCCCTAATCAGGGACTCCATTGGGTAGATTTAACCTTAAAGTGTTACTTAGAAATCTTTTAAAAATTTAATTTGAATTATTATTTCATACTTCACTTTGCACACTAGCACTTACCTTTTGCTCTCAACGAAGTAAATTGGGTGGCCCGTTTCCTCTTTGTTTCTTGTGTGACCCCCATTTGTTTATCATTAGCCCTTAGTGTGGGACAAGTTCCTCTTGGTTCTTCTCCGTATAACAAAGGTTTGCAAAATGCGTTTGTATTCTTTTGGTCAACCTTTTAAGCCACTAGAGGAGCATGATAACAGCATTCTAGCCATGGGGTACCTGAGCCCACCGGAGTTATAATGCAAGCCTACCCTGAAAGAATGGGAAGATATGGCCCAAGCATTCGTGGTCCACTA
The DNA here is from genome assembly GCA_023935145.1 of Bretschneidera sinensis. Classification (NCBI taxonomy): domain Eukaryota; kingdom Viridiplantae; phylum Streptophyta; class Magnoliopsida; order Brassicales; family Akaniaceae; genus Bretschneidera; species Bretschneidera sinensis. The sequence goes on along the minus strand of CM043698.1, from coordinate 104,889,579 downwards.
CGCTTACAATACCTAGCTAGATATCACCATTAGAGACCTAAAAACCACTAAGCAAAAACCAAATGAGACATTCTCAAAATTTATTATTCGATGGAGAAGCAAAGCAGCTAAGATAGCCCTAGACTTGTGGAGAAAAACCAGGTCAGAATCATGATAAGGAATTTACAATCGATGTATATTGAAAGATTGTTTGCAATGCCCATCTCCAATTTCAAGCAGTTGATTGACTCAATTACTTAAGTGGAAGATGCCATATTCGATGGGAAGATCGAGAAGAATACTAGAAGATTTGTGAAGAAGAATATTGCTAGTAGTGGTGGCACCAAGAACAGTGAAGAGAGTTTTTCCCAAATACACAACGTACAATCAAGTGTAATAAAGTGTATGGGGCGACAACTTCTTGGGACCCCAACAACCAAATAATCGTGGCTATAGCCAGCCTAACCGATTCCAAAACAAGAGTCAACTTGAGAGAAAACGCAAAGGTCCTGAAGACTTCACACCTCTCAGGATGAGTTTGTCTTAAGCCCTTACAAAGCTCACCAAGAAAGATAAACTCCACCCATTGCTAGCAAGACCTTTACCCAACCTAGTTCCACCACATTCGGACCTTTCCAAATACTACCACTTCCACCAATTAACCGACCACGATACTAACGGATGTTAAAAGATTGAAAAACGAAATTCAAAACCTCATTGATAATGCTTTGGAGCCACCTTAAATAGCCAAAAATCCAATGCCTAATTATCGCAATATAGCCCCAACAAACATATCATCCACCACATTTGACTCCTCCACCATAATCACCATAATAACAAAACATAGCCCCAAACACTACCCTAAATACAAACCCGTCCTTACCCTATAATACCCCGAGAACTTCAAATATAGTGGTGCCTCGGTTAATGGGATTTAGGACAGTGACAGTGAAGATGACTAAAAGGTAGTAGTAGGAACAATGGTAGGAAAGGCATTGACAGATCCAACGGGAGCAAACAGTGTGACAAAAGCAACAATCAAGGCTAGGATTAGGCCAGTAAATGAGGGCAATGGTGACAAAGTGGAAGCAACAGTGAAGAAGAGTGGTAAAACTGTATTGGATAGCAGTAGTGAAGACGAAGAAGATATGAGTCATCTGACTAGAGGTGGCCGACATTTTAATCCACCTCACCTCAAAGTTGATAATCCAGGAAGAGGAATAAGAGATTAAAAGAGAGTAAAAGTAGAGAAAAAGAAAGCGAAAGAGGAAAAAGACTCAGTGTTAAGGCAACTAAAGAAGATACACGCCAATATCTCCATCAAAGGGTTGTTCATGTCCTCGAAAAAACACTAGCAGGCTATGCTGGATCATTTGGGTGAGGTGGGCATTCTCACAAACACTTTCCTTAATGACCTTCTAGCACAGCTTAATGAAACAAAAAAAAGGAAGCCCATATATGACTTTTGGTTATAGGGATATCCCACCGTATAAAAGAACTCATAACAATGCATTGTATTTGACAGCGAAATGTCGAGAGAAAAATATTCTTATGGTCTTGGTAAATATAAGGTCGGCTCTGAACGTATTGCCCTTATGGATAATTTCCAACTAAATAGTTAGATGGTCCGAGCTTATGATAATATAAAGTGCATGATAGTCGAGAAAATGAGCTTGAGGTGCAAGCTAGGTATGGACGATATAGTGATTGAATTTCATGTCATATACATTGTTGCCTCCTTTAATATGCTGTTAGGTAAGCCTTGGCTCCACAGCCTAAGGACAGTACCTTCTACCTTCCACCTTCCATCAGAAAGTAAAATACAAAGTTGGGAACCAAGTTATAACTTTATGCAGGGATGAAGTCGGTCTTGCCCCGGTGTTCAGAATTCAAGTAGAAGAAAATGAACTACATGGCTTTACTTTTGAGGAATTAGCAATGATTGACATGGTAAAATTCGACTTTTGCATTAAACTAGCAATTTTTCACATAATAAAAGGGATGAGCTACTTCCCAGGGGTAGGTTTGGGTAATATAGGTAAGGAGTGAAGGAATTCCCAAACTTTAAACAACAGTTCGGGAGGTAAGGCTTAGGTTATGAACCAAGTAGTAACAATAAGAAGACAAGAGGCAAGTTTCGAATGACTTTAAATGGGTACTTCATAAAGAAATGAGAGAACTTTCCTTACCATGGATTCCCTAAGTCATGGATGAATAAGTGGACCTAAAAAAGGCAGTCCGGATTCAAGATCCTTTTCGATCTCAAATTTTCTAAAAAGAAAGCACCCTTTGCAAATGATTAGATCGAGAACCTAGATGGTGAAGCTATGGGTATTCTGATGATGAGTGAAGATTAGGCAAGCAATTTCGATCCAAGTGTGTTGATCAAGCCAGTTGATGAGTACAACAACATCAATCAAGGAAAAGCATATCTTTCTTCCCCTTTTGTAACAGAGTCCAAGGTGAGCCGGGGAATGATGTTTTAGACCCCCTTTTGTAACAGAGTCTGTGATGTACTTACCAAAAAACTTAATGAAATAATGGATGATTTTGAGTATTTTAAGTCTTCTTTATGTGATGAGCTAGTTGAAAATGAAAAGGAAAGCATGGTCCAACCTAAGATGGAAGAAACTCGAGTCATTAATCTATATACTAATGAAAATCCATAAGAAATTCGCATTATCTCAACATTATCTAAAACAAAAAGTGAAAATTTAATAAAAAAAAAATTCTTGAATACAAAGATGTATTTGCTTAGTCATATAAGGATATGCTCAATATCGATCCAAATATTGTACAACATATGATCCCTTTTAACCCAAATGCCAAGCCAGTCAAGTAGAAGTTGAGAAGAATGAGAGTCAATTGGGTGGTTAAGATTAAAAAAAAGATCTTCAAGTAGTTGCAAGCTGGATTCTTGATAGTTTTTTAGTATCCTTAACGGGTAGAAAATGTGGTAGCAGTGCTGAAGAATCATGAAAAAGTCAAAGTATGTATGGATTACAGGGACCTAAATCGAGGCAACCCTAAAGACGAATTCCTTTTGCCTTACATAGATACCCTTATCGATAATACTACTGGTAATGTTCTTTTTTCATTTATGGACGACTACTCTTGGTATAATCAGATTCTCATGGCTCTTGAAGACATGAAAAATACTACCTACACTACTTAGTGAGGCACTTTTTACTATAAAGTTATGCTATTCGGACTCAAAAATGCTGGGGCAACTTATCAGAGGATGGCCACCACTCTGTTACATGATATGAACCACAAGGAAGTGAAGGTATATGTGGATGATATGATTGTCAAGTCCAGAAATAGAGAACTACACTAGATGCCCTTTGGTATAATTCAACAGTATAAGCTACATTTAAATCTTGAAAAGTGCACTTTTGGAGTCATTGTTAGCAATCTCCTAGGTTTCATAGTCAATAAAAAAAGGATTAAGGTAGACTCGAAAAATGTGACAACAATTCTAGAAATGTTAGCACTAAAAACAAGAAAAAAGGTTAGACGATTTTTGGGAAGACTTCAAAATATCAGTAGATTTATTTTCAAGCTTACCCATACCTATAAGCCCATCTTCATGTTACTCAAAAAAGACCAACCAGTGGTGTGGAATGAACAATGTCAGGAAGCCTTAGAGAAGATCAAAGACTATCTCAAGAGCCCCTTAGTGCTAATCCCACATAAACATGGTGCTCTACTTTTGTTGTACTTGTCTATCACTAGCACCTCTATGGGGTTATGTTAGCTAAAAAAGATGAAGACAAAAAAGAATACTCATGGCTTATGAGTTGAACTATTCTTAAATAGAAAAGACCTGTCTCACTCTCGTTTGGGCCACCAAGAAATTTTAGTATTATTTCCAGTCTTTCTCCATGAAAGTGATCTCTCGCCTAGATCTTCTAAGGCATTTGTTTAAATCCCTAACCCTGAGCGGGAGGATGATCAAGTGGATGGTCATTCTCTCCCAGTTTGATCTTCAGTACGTGACCCAGAAGTCAGTCAAGGGAAGGATAATTTCAAATTTCTTGGTAAATTTCCCACAAGGGAAAGAAGAGGTCGAAGAGTTTAATTTTCCAAATAAAAAAATTCTAGAAGTCAAAAACTGTGAATGGAAGATGTATTTTGATGGGGTAGTTAATTAGAAAGGTTTTTGGATCGAAGCAATATCAATTTTTCTAGAAAGAACCGTCACTACCCTATAAATTCGATTAAATTTTGGGTCCACCAATAATGTAACCGAGTATGAGGCTTGCATTACTGGTCTAGTAGCACTCGCTGAGATTGGGACAAAAGAGGTCATAATGTATGGAGATTATTCTTTAGTCATTTTCCAATCCCAATGAGGGAAAACCAAATAAGAGAGGATAAAATGTTAATAGAACCACCTTGAGAATTTGGTCTAGTGCTTCAACATGGTGTCCTTCGCTTACTTGCCTCGGGCCCAGAATCGGTTCGCTGATGCATTAGTACTTTAGCTTCAATGTTAGAGATGCCTGAAGGAGTTGAAGTAGTTTCGTTAATGGTCAAGCAAATGGATGAATCGGCTTATTGCTCAACTATCGAGATCCAAGCTCAACCATCCGATAGTTTACCTTGGTTTACTGATATCCAGAATTTCCTACAAAAGGAAGAATTCCTGGCCAATGGTGAAAAAAAGATAGAAAGATGATATAGCATTTGGCCTTCCAGTTTGTCATTTGTGGCAAAAAGTTGTATAGGAGATCATTCGATGGGATCCAACTACTCTATGTAGGTGAAAACACTGCTGAGAAAATCATGATGGAAGTACATGAAGGTGTCGAAGGTCCGTATATGAATGGGAGAATGTTGGCAAGGAAAATCCTCTGTTTGGGTTATTATTAGATTAGCATAGAGACTGACTATTGTAATTATGTGAAGAAATTCCATAAGTGTCAGTTGCATAGCAATTTACAACATTTGCCACTCCAAGAGATTTTCAATATGACCATACCTTGGCTTTTCGCTACTTGGAGCACATAAGTGATTGGAAAAGTATCTCCCAAGGCTTTTAATGGTAACAAGAACATCCTGGTGGCAATTGACTATTTAACCAACTGGATAGAAGCTGCCTCATTTTCCACCTTAAAGGCTAAGCATATGGCACAGTTCATTAACCATAACATCATTTGTTGTTATGTAGTACCTTTTGAGTTGATATCAAACAATGGCATGTATTTTCAAGGAAAGGTCATGGATTTACTCGATAAATACAAAATTGAGTGCCACAAGTCCTCTCCTTACCTACCTTAGACCAACGAGCAGTAAAAGCAACCAACAAGAATGTCAAGAGCATAGTAGCCAAAATGGTGGAAACTTGTCGGGACTGGCATAAGAAGTTACCTTTTGCACTGTGGAGATATTAAACTTCAATCAGTCTTCTATAGGCACCACCCCTTGCTCCTTGGTTTATGATATAAAAGTGGTTCTCCTAGTTAAAGTGGAAATTATTTCACTAAGAACAACCATAGAAAGCCAATTGGAAAAAGCAGATTGGATTTGAGGGTGATATGATGAATTGACTTTGATTGATGAGAAGTGGTTGAAGGCTCTCTATCATACCTAAGGGTATCAGAAAAGGATTGCACGGGATTTAACTAGAAAGTAAAGAACCGGGGCATCAAGGAATGACATTATGTGGTAAAAGAACTCAAGCCACCAATCCATGATCTAAGGGAAAAATTTAGACCAAACTAGGCAAGTCTTTATCTGGTCAAGAAGATCCTATCCAGGGGAGCCGTATGTCTCACAGATATCGACGACAACGAATTTGTTGAACCTATTAACTGGATCGTCTCAAAAAGTATTACTTGTGATCTCCTTTTTCGTTTCCCTTATTATTGTACCCCCACTCTATCTACTCTTTTTTTTTAAAAGAAAAAAAGAAAAAAAAAGCTTGCTAAATTGGAAACCCGAAAGGGCAGCTTAGGCAAAAGTTAGAGCATTTCACTAAATTGAAAACCCACAAGGCCGGTTTAGGTAAAAGAAAAGTTAAATCTCTTTATCTCAAACTACGTGAAGGCTTAATCTCATTTGTAGGTACATAAGCAACCGCTTTGGTGCAACCATACTTTTGTTGAAAACCCCTTTTTTGTACTTGTAATTTTCCCATAAATACATATTTTGTACAAATGTAAAAAAGATAATAAAAGAAAATCCACGCCTTGGATAAGATATGTTGAGCCAATGAAAGAATTGAAATTTAGATTAATTTAATGTATTAATAATTAAACTTCTGGACATGTCATTTCTCTATAATTCTCTAAGGATATTCTTATTATATAATGAAAATGCAAGTACATGACATTATTTCAAAGTCTTATTAGACTCCTCGTAGTAGTGTGTTTTCTTTTCTTCCTTCTTGGATGCTTCTGCTTGACCCCAGACCCATACTGGATAATTATCAGAGACAATGAAGTGAGTTTCAGAAATGGTGCAAGTAATTTGATTCATATTGCAGAAATGGTGTAAGCAATTTGATTCATGTTGAAGCAAGTTGCAGAAATGGTGTGAGCAATTTGATTCATGTTGCGCCTGGGCTAAGTACCTTAGATCCGCTCAGTTAACTGACCTCTCATTAGACAAGTATAATAGCTATGGTCTGGTGGTTGAACAGTTTATGGTTGCCGATATTGCTTGAGAATCCACACTGGAAAATAATATGAGCAGTGGGTGTTGCTAGCAAGCACCATGTATTCGTTTTTAAAGGTTGACAAGATAGCCACAATGAGCTTCCACTAGGGGGCATATTTCCCGGATTTGCAAAACACCAGGTATTTGGAACCAGTTGAGCCAGCCCCCTAATGAATCTTGCTAAACCAGGAGTTTGCACCCCCGAAATTTTTTTGGCTCATATTTAGAGTTTAGGAGGAGCCAATATCGACAGCTTATCAAATAGCCACATCTAAAGAGGAAAATGTCATACACCATTTGAAAAGTTGAATGGAACTGGTACAACATGAAACATTTACCTAGAGTAACAAAGGGCTTCTGGTAAGATAAAGAGTCTTATAGCGAAAGAAGACATCCACGCCATTCAGAGTGGGAGCTAATATGGCACCCATCGAACAGGATCTTCCTCTAGATTGTTTGACCACATCAAGAAGTATTTTGTGGACCCTTAAATTGTGTCTCTTCATGAAAAAAGTGACTAAGAGGTAGAGGAATAGTATATTCCAATGATAGCTAGTGAGATCTTTTACTTCAGTTCCAAAAAGCTCGGATGCTAAAGGCACAACATCAAAGCAGTCGCCTAACAAGAGGGTCTCGGCTCCGACTTTAGTGATCCGAAAACAATAATGACAAGTTTGGTGTGATGAGCCATGTGTGGAGGAAGAAAAATTATTTTTAATGGATAAGCATGCATAATTCCTCATACATCGAACATAGTTCATCAAGACCAAACCAAAAGACGTGGGTGTCAAGATCCTACCTTGTTGCAGTTGCCTTTAAGAAGTCCCAATTGATTTTAACACTCTTCAACAAAAAAAATCACCTTGATACAATAGTGAGAGAAATTGTGGAGCTCGATGCCTTTCATGTATTCAATCTAGTGTATCAATTGAGCTTAGATAACTTCCATGACCATTTCTTTTGAAGAAGTAGAGAAGAAATATTGTGGACGAGTTATGAAGCTTCTTTCTTAGAACTACTAGAGAATGTGTACCAAATGAGAGGAAATAATTGGTTTAAATGCGTTTTTTGGATCACATAAAATTGAATGGTCAAAGAATAAGCTGCTAAAATCCAAGTAGGATAGAATGTGCAAATCGATAGCTACTTTCTAAGGCTGTGTAAAAGTTTGTCGTTAAATGCAAAAGTTTTTCAAAATAATAAAAGCCTTAATTATTGCATAATCTCTTCATCAAATTTTAAAGCGAAATGACATCTCTTGAACGTTTTGTTCTCTTTCTTTTCAAAAACTTATAATTGAATAAATATGAATCCTAAATGTCATGGCTCGGCTCAGCCCCAAGTATTTTTTGTTTTTAGCAAATTTGAATGAAAAGGCTCTACAGAACCAACAAATAAAAGTCCTCATCAGCAAGCAAACCAAAGTCCTCGTCAACAGGCAAACCAAAGTCCTCACAGCAGGCAAACCTAAGTCCTCGTTAGCAGGAAAAATCACAAACTAAGTCCTCGTCAGTAGCAAAACCTAAATCTTCGTCAGTAGGTAAACCAAAGTCCTTGTTAACAAGCAAAATCACCAAAAAGCCTTAATAGTAGGCAAAATCACCAAAAAAAATCCTCTTCAGCAAGCAAAATCACCAAAAAGCCATCATAACAGGTAAAATCACCAAAAATCCCTCATAATAGGCAAAATCACCAAAAGTCCTCATCAACAGGCACCAGTCAATCCATAAGTATTGCAGAAGTGAACGGATGCTAACCCCTTCACTTTAGGTATGTGTTATTCTCATAGGTGTTCCCAAGATGCCAGCTTTTCTCAACAACATGTTTATTTTAATGTGAGCATCGCATATTTGCATTTTCAAAATTTTGAAACCAAGCAGTGGTCCCTCACAAACTTTGATTGAAACTCTCGAAGAAGCCCCAATCAAATGGGGGCAAACTATAGACACCCATTTTTGTTCCAATATTTTTAAACTGACCACAAGCAGGTTCCTATGATGAATCTTTGATCCTAATACGCTTGGACTTGGTAAATGTGGAGGTTTGAATTTAATTAACCAATTGCAAGCCCATTTTGTTAATCTATCTAATTTACTTTGGGTTTAAATGAACTGGGCTTTATTTGACTCAACCAAATTCAAGACCAAATTCTTCATTTAAATTTTGGACCAATCTAAGGCTCACTAAAGGCAATTGATTTTTACTAAACCCAAAAACTTTTGGTCCAAATTTCAAGTCTAAGAAGATTTCTAATTTTTTAAGGTAAATTTCCAATTTCACCCTCCACTTGGCATTGTTTAATTGATTCACTTTTCTCAAAATAAAATCTATTTTTATAACCAAAAGAGTGTCTCTTTCCCCTCTCTATGTGGTCGGCCATAAGGAGGAGTTTTCCCTCTCTTATATTTTGAACTAACCTCTCCCTCCTAGGTTCCCTTACCTTCCTTTGTACCAAATGCCACATTTTTCCCACACAAAATAAGACATTTTTCATCTAAAAATAGCAACTATTCATTTTTTTAAATCGCAAATTTTTCTCCATCTTTAGACAACATATGTACTTAAAAGAGGGAGTTTCTCTTCTTATCCTTTTGCTTAGTCAATTGGATATTAACTTATTAAGCTTCCAAATTTTCCTACATACCAAATACCACCTTTTCTACCTAAAAATCACATTTTATACCCAAAAAACAGAACCTAAAAAATAATAGCTTTTTTATATGAGTGTGTAATTTGGAAGCCTTTTTTCCCCTTTCTTTTGCTTTACTAGTTACACACTTTTTCCCTAATATTTCTCACTTTATTATGTGTCAAAAATCAAAGAAAATTTGAGTCTTTTCCCCCTAATGGTTGGCCACACCAAGGAAAGTTTCTCCTCACCTTTTTTTCTTTTGTTTTTGATTTATTGAAAACACCCCAAATCGTACTTTCTTTTTCAGCTTTTTGCAAACCTTCTTCTTCACTTTTTCACCTCAAATAAATCCATCCCTCTTCCCTATGGAAAGCCATCTAAAATTTTTTTCCCTCTCACTTTTCACTTAGTTTACAACACCTCACCTTCTCTAGCCCCATCTTTACACCCCAAAAGTGAAACAACTTTTCACCTCGAAAGTTGAAACTCATTTTCCCCCTCCTTATTTGCCTAGCCATACATATCCTACTCCCTCCTTTTGTTTTGTTTGTTAATCCCTTGGATAGCCAATCTCCTCATATAAGTATCCCTCTTTTTTTAACACAAACACACCAAGAGAAGCTAAGGCAAAGTAATGCATAAAAAAGGAAAAAATAGAGAAAGCTTAAAGAGAAAGAAAGAAGTGAGTAACAGACAAAAAGATAGAATAACAGAAAGATTTGTTGGTATTTGTTAAGAATTAAATAGGTTAAATATTGGAGGTTCAATAGCATCAGGCTTGGAGGTGTGCACTGCGGCGCAGCCTTGTGCACCGTAGCCTACAGCAACTCCAGAAGCTCCCTCCTCCAGGCTGTGCCGCGGCTCAACCTTGGGCGCCGTGGCCCCCAGCAGTTGGAGGTAGTGTGCCCTATTTTGAGCTGTGCCCTACCCTGTTCCGAGCCGTGGCTCCAGACACACCTGAAGCCATTTTTTAGCACTCTTCTCCTGATGCTTAGGGCTTGATTAAAATGCACAGAATCACTTAGACTTGTTAGAGGGCTATGATTGATTGGTCCTCAAGATCTGAGGGTTGAGATTGACTTCAAGATTGGTTAAAGAAGTTGGTGCACTATATAAAGGGTCATCTAGCTTCAATCACATGACAAGAAAAAAGATCACAATACAAGAGAATTCAAGTGCAACTGTGAGAGTGAAAAGACTCAAAACACAAGAGAGGCACTATAATAGATCTCATTCAAGAGTGGCTAGTTGTTTAGAGAGAGTAGTATAGATTGGGGATTCAAGGGATGTAATTGGAATTTTCTTGGGGAAAATTCCAAGGAAACACTCAGTCCTTATCACTTTCTTTTCTTTTCTTTCATTCTTCAAGAACTAGAGGATTCTTGAAGAGGTGTTGCTGTAATTATAAGAACTCCATTGATTTAGTGCAGAGAGCTCGGAGGAGCTCACGGGGACGTAGGCACATTGCCGAATCTCGATAACAATTGTTTGTGTTCTCTTTCTTTGATCAGTTGTTTCTGTTCATTAAAAGTCATTCTAGACTTGAGTGTTTGGAAGATCACCACCTGAGCCTCTTGAGGTGATTTCCAACAGTGGTATCAAAGTTTTGGATAGAGGGTATCGAAGCTACAACAGAAGGTATCGGAGCAAGACTCCAAGAATCGAAGGTCAACTTCTTAGGTGATTCAAGAACGGTGCTGGGATTAAGATCTGATCAAGTTCTTGAGGGTGATTTAAGAATGGTACATGATCAAGATTTGATCGAGTTCTTGAGATTTAGAAGTTGGAAAGCAATTGTAGGTGCTGCATAAATCTTGGAATTTTCTCCGCAAGATGGGTTCAAATTTTATTGTTGAGAAATTTGATGGAAATGGAGATTTTGCCATTTGGAAGTGGAAAATCAAGGTTGTGCTTATGCAACAAAAGGTGGACTTGGCTATTAGAAAAGATGACGCTTTTCCAGCAAGTATCACGGAGGTCCAGCGGATTGAGATGAAGAAGATAGTGTATAGCACCATCTTTCTGCACATGTCGAATAGTGTCACAAGGTAATGTAGAGACTCAGAAGATCCAGCTGTCATATTGAAGAAACTAGATGGGTTGTTTCTTACCAAAACTCTCCCTAATAAGATTTATCTTCTTAAACGAATCTTTACTTTTAAAATGGATCCTAATAAAGAGTTGCAAGATAATCTTGATGTGTTTAACAATGATGAGAGTTATAAAATGCATCTTAACAGTACTTATTTGTTAGGATTTTAAGGTTGATCGAGGTTTGAATTACACTTTTATACCTTAAACAACTCTAAAGTGATATTCTTGGATCATTGACTTATTCCAGTGTATTTTCAAGTACTTTGAGTTTAAAAGAGATGGAAAAGCTATTGTTTCTTGAAGCATTAAGATTCCATGCATATCGAGGTGAAGGAGTGGTTTCAGAACTGCTCCACACCGCAGCACAGAAGGACTGAGCCGCGGCCTCCAGAAACATTCAGAGGTTGCCACGACCTGTGTGCGTCACGGCCTGGACTAGGCAGGGTTGTGATTCCCAGAGCCTCCATAAGCATCAGTACCAGGCTGAGCCGCAACCTGGACCAGGCAGGGCTGTGGCGCCCAGAAGCCCACCTAACTAAAGACTAGACAGAACCGCGACGTGAGTAAGTGAGAGCCGCGACGCGCATACGAACCTCTGTTTTCCTAATTAGGGTTTTAGTTGATTGTTTAGACCCAAAACATCCTTGGACCTTTGTATTATAAATAGATCACTTAAAGGTTTGATAAAGAAAAGATTATCAAGGCTGGAAAACTCAAGAAGGCTACCACACTCTCCATCAAAGTGTTCAAGCATGAACCCCATGGCCAACTAATCTCCAAGCAAGGTGAAGGGATGAATCTCTAGGTGTAGTTGTTCTTATTTTCCATTATTAGTTCAGTTGTAGTTTGGATTTATTGTCAAAACATTGTTATGATTTACTCTTTGATTTAATTAGAAGATTTTCTCTTAATCCAGTGATTGTATCTTTCCCCTTGATATAAGTCTAGTCATGCTCTTCTTATGTCAAGATTATTGGATGTGATCGAGTCCGGTAGATTTATCTTTTAGGTTTGTCCATTACTGTGATATTTTCATTAAGATATATTGTCGTTTCTTGATAAATCTATAGGATAGGTTATGTGTGCTTAAATCAAAAGTAAAGAGTAATTCATATCAATTACATTAGGGTTTATATGTGCTTGATTGAATATTTGCCGATTGCCTGTTTGGGATGTGAAACTAGCAATCGAGATAAAAACAATTAAATCAAGATCGAAATAAGCTAACGAACCTACAGAGGATTTTCGAAACCTTGTTGTTTCTCTATTATATTCTTCAACTATCTACACAATTTTCTCATATTACTTCACTATCAAAACACAAATTTTCTCACTTGATCTTTATCGTTGGTGTTAAGGTTTACACTTTTTTTTGTAGTTCGCTTTTCTTTGTGGGATTGACACCTCAACTATACACAATAACCACGTATTAGTTTGAGCGTAATCAAATTTTGGTGCCGTTGCCGGGGAAACGCACTTACGAACAAGGAAGATTATCAACTTTGAGACAAGACGGTGATATTTTTCCTTTCTCTAAGTTTTTGATTTTCTGATTTTCCTTTATTATTCTGTTTTATTTATTTATTTTCCCTTTAACTCATTTGGAGTATGCTTAGTCTGAGAGATTCACGAGGTAGATTCATTAGAGGACCCGAAATAGAGTTACCCTCTCCTTCCTTGTCCATTAGTGAAACCTCACCTAGATCAAACCATAGTGTACACCCAAACGAGAACTTAGAGGATTTTGTTAACATGGCTGATGATGAGAATGTTTCTAGGACACTTAAGGATTACTTGCATCCTAGCCAAACAGCCACACCATCATGCATCATGTTTCCAGTCAATACTCGCCATCAAGATTTTAAAACAGGGATGATACAGTTACTCCCTACATTTCATGGCTTCGAAAATGAAAACCCATATTTTCACATTAGGGAGTTTGAGGAAGTAGTTGCGACTTTTCATAGTCAAGATGCAACTGATGATATCGTGAGGCTCAAGTTTTTTCCTTTTTCCTTGAAGGATAAAGCTAAGAGTTGGCTATACTCACTGAGGCCACGATCTATTGGGTCATGGAATGAGATGACCCAGGTCTTCTTTAATAAATAATTCCCTCAACATAAAATCAATGCCTTAAAAATAAAAATCTCCACTTTTGCACAAAAGGACAATGAGACTCTTTATTAGTTTTAGGTGAAATTTAAGGAGTTATTAAGTATATGTCCTCACCATAGGTATGAGAATTGGCGCCTAGTGAGCTATTTTTATGCAGGACTTACATATAGAGAGCGCCAATTTGTAGAGATGATGTGCAATGGTGAATTTTTACAAAAAGATCCTGATGAGACCATAGAATACCTCAATGAGCTTGCTAAAAAAACTCACACTTGGACTGGACCTAGTGCTACTGAAAGAACAAATAGGTCACAACTTGTAGGAAACCCAAGTGGTGGTGGAATATACCATCTTAGGGAAGAAGACAACCTAAAATCTAAGGTTGATATCCTCACTAGGGAGTTAGATGCATTAAAAACTAAAGGTTCAAAGCCAACACACATGGTTAATCAAGTTGAATCTTTGGAACCATGTTTTGTGTGTGGCGGGGTCGGCCATCCCGCTCAAGAGTGCCCAACATTTGTTGATATGAGAGGGATGTATGAGGAACAACGTAATGCCTTAGGTATGTACAAGAAGCCTCTTACACCCTTCTCTAACACCTATAATCCGGGATGGTGCAATCAACCTAATTTTAGCTGGAAGTCTAAAAACTAGTAGCTTGCATAACCCCCTAGATCATACCCTGCACCATATTATGCACCCTCATCCTCTAGGAGTTCTTTAGAAGACACCTTGCATACTTTCATTAAGGCACAGGGTAAGACAAACCAAAGGTGTGAAACATTAATCACACAGGTTGTGGAAGAGAATAAAGAAATAAGGAGCCAAGTGACCAAACTGATGGGCTCCTTGAGTGTGAATGAGTGAGGTAGGTTCCCTTACCAAGCTCAGTCCACACCCTATGGTCAAAACATGGCACAAGCAAATCTGAAAGATGTGAATGCCATTGTGACACGAAGTGGTAAGTCATTACACATCCCAACAACGAACAAATCAGAGGATGTGGAAAAAAGTCAAGGTAGTAGTGATACCGAGCTGCCCAAGGACCCTAAGGTTACCAAGAGCCCTGCTAAGGCACCATTCCCTCAAGCCTTAAAATCGAACAATAAAAATATGGACCTAAACAATGAAATCCTAGAGAACCTAAGGTAAATAAAACTTAATCTTCCTCTTTGCATGTGATTAAATAAGTTCCTACCTATGCAAAAGTTCTCAAGGATTTGTGTACCATTAAAAGGAAGCACCATGTAAAGAAAACAAAATTTCTAACAGAGCAAGTTAGTGCTTTAATTGAGCAAAGGATTCCCCCCAAATACAAGGATCCTAGCTGTCCAATCATTGCATGTAGCATTGGAAATCATGAGGTTGAACAAGCATTGTTAGATTTAGGAGCTAGTGTAAATCTAATGTCATTTTCTATTTATTTGCAGCTGGTTTTGGGAGAAATCAAACCAACCGCTGTGGTATTGCAACTGGATGACCGATCAGTCAAAGTACCCTGGGGTGTGGTAGAGGATTTTTTAATTCAAATTGATAAATTTTATTATCCTGTTGATTTCTTAATCCTTGATACTACTTCTGCTGTTGACACTAACTCTAAAATTCCTTTGATTTTGGGTAAACCTTTTCTTGTTACTGCAAATGCTCTTATTAACTTCTGGAATGGACTCATGAAGCTATCCTTAGGAAACATGACCCTCGAGATGAACATTTTTAATGCTGCAAAACAGCCAGAAGATGAGGATGAGAACCACCAGTTATACATGATCGAGTCACTCATCGATAGGGGAGTTTCCATAGCTCATTATTTTGATCCTCTTGAGTATTTTATTGTTAATTCTGAGTGTGATGCTATTAATGACAAATCTGATATAACTGATATTTGTGCTATTTTTTATAAATCTCAGGATTATGACACTCGAGTATGGCAACCGAAGTTTGAGGAATTGCCTAAAAGAAGCGAGAAACAAATCCCCTCAAGTGTGGAAGGGCCAAAAGTTGAATTGAAGTCGCTACCTAAGGGTTTGAAGCATGTCTTCCTCAGTCCAAGTGATACTTTTCCTGTTATTATCTCATCTGAATTGTCCGAGTCTCAAGGTGAGAAATTAATTCGGACCTTAATAAACATAAATCAGCCGTAGGATGGAGCATGGCTGATTTAAAAGGTATTAGTCCCCTGATCTATTCTCATAAGATAAATATGGATGAAGGAACTAGTCCTCATAGAGACCCTCAATGTAGGCTTAACCCCACTATAAAAGAAGTAGTGAAAAATGAACTGTTAAAACTATTAGATGCGGGAATTATATATCCCATAGCTGATAGTAAATGGGTAAGTCCTACACAAGTTGTTCCTAAAAAGTCCGGTGTCACTGTGGTAAAGATTGACCTAGGAGAGTTAATCCCTACAAAACTTGTGACTGGGTGGCGAATGTGTATTAATTATAGAAAATTAAATGCTGCCACTCGGAAAGACCATTTCCCACTCCCCTCTATCGATCAAATTCTTGAGCATGTAGCTGGTCATCCTTTTTACTGTTTCTTAGATGGTTATTCTGGTTATTATCAAATTGAAATTGCATTAGAAGACTAGGATAAAACCACTTTCACTTGTCCTTTTGGCACTTATGCTTTTCGTAGAATGCCATTTGGATTGTGTAATGCACCTGCCACTTTTCAATGTTGCATGATGAGCATTTTTAGTGATATGGTTGAAAATTGCATGGAAGCTTTTATGGATGACTTGACTGTTTTTGGATCTTCATTCGATGCATGCTTATTAAATATAAAGAGTATTAATTTGTTGTGAGGAAAAGGAATTAGTCTTAAATTGGGAAAATTTTCATTTCATTGTACCTTCAGGTATTGTCTTAAGGCATATTGTTTCTTCTAAGGGGATAGAGGTTGATCAATCTAAGATTAAATTAATTTCTAAATTACCTTTGCCTAAGACAGTAAAAGATGTGAGATCTTTTCTTGGTCATGCTGGTTTTTATAGGAGGTCCATACAAAACTTTTCCAACATATCTAGATCACTATGTGCCCTCCTAGTTAAAGATGCCTCATTTGAGTGGACACAATCTTGTCAAGAGGCCTTTAAAATGCTGATTGGAAAGCTTACTTCAGCACCCATAATGCAATCACCTGATTGGACTTTACCTTTTGAAATAATGTGTGATGCTAGTGACTTTACTGTAGGTGCTGTTCTTCGACAGCGAAGGGAGGGGAAACCTTTTGTCATTTACTATGCTAGTAAAACTCTAAATAGTGCTAAAATGAATTACTTCACCACTGAAAAAGAATTACTAGCTGTAGTATTTGCTTTGGACAAGTTTCATGCTTATTTAATTGGTTCTCCTATTCTTATTTTCACAGATCATGCAGCCCTTAAGTATCTTCTTACAAAGAAGGATGCTAAGGCACGACTAATACGGTGGATTTTACTCTTGCACGAATTTGACATCACCATCAAAGACAAGAAAGGAGTAGAGAACATAGTGGCTAACCATCTCTCAAGGCTCACATTTGAGGACACCTCTAATGACATGCCAATCAAGGATGATTTTCCTGATGAGCATTTGCTCTCTGTTACTTCTCTGCCATGGTTTGCTCATATCATAAATTATTTGGCTACCGATGAGATACCGATGGATTGAAGCACTCAAGACAAGAGGAAGTTCTTGACAGAGGTTCGTAATTTTTATTGGGATGACCCTTGTCTTTTCAAGTACTACCTTGACCAAATTTTAAGGCATTACATCCCTAATGAAGATATTGCCAGTGTCTTGGAATTTTGTCACTCCCAAGCTTGTGGGGGCCACTTTTCAATGAAAAAACCACTGTAAAAATTCTGCATTGTGGATTTTATTGGCCCACCTTATTTAAAGATGCAAATATTTATTTTTACTCATGTGAAAAGTTTCAGAAGTTAGGAGCTGTGTCTCACCGTAATATGATGCCCTTAAACCCAATTTTAGTGATTGAAATCTTTGATTGTTGGGGCATTGACTTTATTGGACCATTTCCTCCTTCTTTCGGATATCAATATATCATTGTGGCAATAGATTATGTGTCAAAATGGGTATAGGCAGCATCTTGCCAAAGCAATGATAATAGAATGGTAATTAAATTTCTCAAAGAAAATGTGTTATCTCGATTTGGTACACCACATGCTATAATTAGTGATCAAGGTACACATTTTTGCAACCGTTCTTTTGAAGCTTTGATGAGAAAATATGGGGTGTTACATAAGATCTCTATTGCCTATCACCCTCAGACAACTGGACAAGTAGAACTTGCAAATAGGGAACTTAAACAAATTCTAGAAAAAAAGGGTCATCCCGGATCACAAGGATTGGTCTTTGAGACTAGTTGATGCGCTTTGGGCTTACCGTACAGTTTTCAAAACTCCCTTAGGTATGTCACCTTATAGGCTTGTTTTTGGAAAGCCTTTCCACTTACCTGTAGAGCTCGAGCCTCGAGCTTATTGGGCCATCAAGACTTTCAATTTTGATATAGGAAAAGCGGGTAAGCTTAGGAAATTTCAGTTGACCGAGTTAGAGGAGTTGAGAAATGATGCTTATGAGAACTCTAGAATCTATAAGGCAAAAATGAAAGTGTTTCATGATAAAAATATTTTGAGGAAAACATATAAGCCTAATGATCGGGTGTTCTAATACAATTCTAGACTCCATAAACACCCAGAAAAACTTCGGTCGAAGTAGACCGGCCCTTTTGCAGTAAGGAATGTTTTCGCAAATGGGGCGGTGGAAATAGAGGATACTAGAGATGGTCAGATTTTTGAAGTATATGCCTTAAAATCTCAACTGATAGGCAAGATCTGGAAGTGGAAGACATTCCGCTTATGGATCCGGTCTATTCACCTTAAGCAAACCACACAGATGTGTTTTTATTTTTCTTTTGTTTTGTTTATTTTGTTTAAGTTTATTTCAATTTTAATTTTTAGTTTTTAGTTTTTTCTAGTTTGATTTAATCTAATTTTTATTTTAAATGTTATTTTTTTATTAATTTTATAATTTTATTTGGCACACAAACAAGTTTTCTTTACCAAAAATAGGCCTAGGTCGAGCCTATGCCCAGCCTAGCGCGCCTCGCCCTCTAGGAAGGTCCCAGCCTAGTAACTCATGTGCCTCGGCCCACTAATAGCACGCCTCACCCCACAGCACCAGGCCTAGGTCGCACATCAGCCCACACCGCGCCCCAACAACTTGCGCGCTGAAGCACACAGCATACACGCCACACGCCCATCCTTCAAGCCGCGTCGTACCTAGGCCCACGCCGTAGTGCCAGCTCGTGTCCAGCAACCTAAACCTAAATCTGCACTTTATAAACCCATTTTTCAGCCTTTTTCTTCATTTACTTTTTGCAAAAAAAAAAAAAAAAAAAACACAGCACACTCCTCTCTCTCTCATCCTCTCTCTAAACCCTCACTTACCCACTCACTTTTGCTCAAAATTTCTTGATTCTAACATGATTTCTTAGAGGATTTAGCACTAATATTGCAGATTTTGTTAGAAATTTCTCCAAAAAACTTGGTTCTAAAAGGATTTTGGGTTCTTCAAGAAGACTTCAAGTTGGTGGGTACTCTTCCTTCTCTCCAACTTTGGGCATCAAGTAAGACCAATTTATTCTCTTTGTTGTTCATTTGTGCTATTTGGGTGGTTAATTTTGAATTAGTTCTATTGTTCTATACATTTGATTCAAATGGCCCCTAAGACTAAGAGACCAAGGGGGAAACAATCTCAAGAATTTGATGAGGGCAAATTTGTTAGTTTTGAGGATAGTGAGAGATATATTAGGATGATGCAAGCTAGAAAACCCATTTCTGAGAGAGGATTCACTATCACCGAGAGGGGAAACACAACTTTGTTTCGAATGATTATTGATAGGCATTGTGGTACATTTGCTAGACAACCATCTCATTCCCTCACAAATGTGGTTAGAGAATTCTACGCGAATGCAGAAGAACATAGAAATGGTAAGGTGAGGGTGAGAGGAAAAATAGTTTCTTTTAGCAGCACATCTATCAATAGATTCTATGGGCTACCTGACATAGAAAATAGTGAGTATATTGCATATGCATCTAATATTAATTATGAAAAGATTTGCAATACTCTCTGTATTTCGGGCACTACATGGAAAATGACGTGTGATACCCCTATAACCTTGCCCGGTACTTCTCTGACTGTCAATACTCAAGCTTGGCAATATTTTGTATGTCAGAGGTTAATGCCTACTACACACTATAGTGACCTTACTATTGAGAGAGCTGTTCTAATTTATACTATTCTGATGGGCATGACAATTGATATGGGCCAAATTATATTCAATTCTATCATACATACTGTGCGACAAAAGCTTGGATTGTACTTCCCTTCATTAATTACCCAATTATGCATCCAAGTCAACGTCTAGTATAGTCCTGATGAAGAGGCCCAACAATCCAAGAAGCCCATCGATGATGGCATACTCACTCTGATTAAAGCCTCAAGGCCGCCAGCTCCGGGAGAGAGATCAGTGATTGCTGCCCCCCTCCTCTCTCTAGGCATTTCACTGTTGCCAAGCGCCTTGAGCATTTAGAGATTCGTTTTGACGAGCATAAAAAATTCTTGCATGATAGGTTTGATCATCAAGAACGATTCTTAGCTAGGCAAGCCGATTATCAAGCGGGGGTATACTCTTCTTTTGGTCAGAGTACCAACACCTTGCCTCTGCTACTGTTTGTGACATGGATCACTTTCCCACTTTCCACCCTATCTGGGTTCATCTTTTGATCCAACTCCCGAGGAGAATGAAGAGAATGAAGAAGAGGATGAAGACATATAGGATTAGTTTTGGGTTCTATCTTGTTTGTCCCCTTTTATTTATTTTTTATTATTATTATCGGATAACTGTACTAACATTTATTGTGTATTTCTTTTCGTTATTTTATTTTTCGTACTTTATTTTTCTTTTTAGTTATTTATTTAGATTTCATGCGTTAATCTAACATACGGTGGGAATCTTAATGTTACACCGCAGTTGCTTTCTTTTTGTCTGTTTTGTTCTATGTTATAGATCGAAATTTCAGCAAGAAACACGACATGCAGTTCAAATGGTGGTGCACAATTTTCAGCTTCTGTGCACTTTTGCTCACAAAGAGAGTTTCCTTTACCTTTTCTTTCACATTGAGGTCAATACAATTTTTAAGTTGGGGGTGGAGGAAACATATTTCTTTTTTTTGTTGAACTACTTGGTGTTATTTTCCCTTTTTGTTTATTTCTAGCATGCTTTGTGTTAAGCCTTATAGTTAATTCACATGTCAATGATATGAGATTAATTGAGATAGCATACAACATTTAGAAGAAGTTAAATTTTGCTTCAATTTGAGAATAATTTATGTGTCAATCTTCATTTGGTTTGAGACTTTGGTTTGCGGTAAGATTGCATGATTAGTCTAAAACATTCAAAGAAGTTTTATGTGTGATTGCTTTGTGAATACTTTTGTGGTCTCAACAAGCTCTAGAAGTTATTTGATAATCACTTTAGGTGAATTCCTAGAATGCACATTACTTAGGATATGATGTAGGCCATTTTTGGATTGTTCGAGCCTTTCATACTTATCCCTTGCTATATTATCACTAGTCACCTGTTTAAGCCTTTTTCTTGAAAAAGAATTTGAGCCTTGTTTCTTTCAATAACCAATTCACTCACCTTTATGAGCCTAAAAATATTCTATTGTTACCTTTCGTTTAAGAGAACTTAGTCATACACATTTGTTGAGAAGCATTTGAGAGGAGTAAGGATGGAAATATGAAAAAATATTACTACCATAACCCAAGTACATTAAAGGAGATAAGTTAGGGGTTGTGGAAAAGAAAAGAAAAAGAAGGTGAATGGTCCTATGCCAAAAATAAAAAAAAAATAAAGAAGAAGTGAATTATGGCAAAGAAAGAAGAAAAGAAAAAAAAGTGGTGATTTATTAAGAAAAATGCTCGAAAAATGGTTGAAAGAGTTGGGTGCTGAAGTAAGGTTATCTAGTGCTTAAAGTAGGTTGTGTTTAAAACTAAGAGATTAAGTTCTTTCATTTGTTGAAACTTTCTCGTTCTTTCTTAACCTTTACCTTAGCCTAACGTTACAAGCTTATTAAAGACCTATTGATCCAAGGTAGTGTGATTTTTCTACAATAGTGGAGAGTGATTTGAAAAGTGAGCCTATTTTGTGATTGATGTCATGCAAATTAAATATTTTAGAGGCCAAGACTTATATTCATGAATGTTATGCATAAAATCATCCGAGTGTTCGGATTAATGGATTGTGGTAAGATGGATGTTAAGAGTCGATAACAATTTTAAGATTGATATTTGGATTACTTTTGGACTTGGGTGACATTTAATGATTCTATGTGTTGTATGTTATGTACGATTTTTGAGACAAAAGGTGAATTACTCTTGGATTAACGCTAACATTGCTTTACTTTGTTTTGTTCCCTACCATAGAATTCATTTCTTTTTTTCTTGTTTTCGCTTGAATTGCTAGGGACTAGCAATAAGCTAGTTGGGGGTTATGAAGAGAGTCATAAAATGCATCTTAACAGTACTTATTTGTTAGCATTTTAGGGTTGATCGAGGTTTGAATTACACTTTTATACCTTAAAGAACTCTAAAGTGATATTCTTGGATCGTTTACTTATTTCGATGCATTTTTAGGTACTTTGAGTTTAAAAGAGATAGAAAAGCTATCGTTGCTTAAAGCACTAAGATTCAATGCATATCGAGGTGAAGGAGTGGTTTTGGAACTGCTCCACACCACAGCACAGAAAGACTGAGCCGCAGCCTCCAGAAACATTCAGAGGTTGCCACCACCAGTGTGCGCTGCGGCCTGGACCATGCAGGGCCGCGACGCCCATAGCCTCCACAAGCATCAGTACCAGATTGAGCCACGGCCTGAACCAGGCAGGGCCACGGCGCATAGAAGGCCACCTAACGAAAGGCTAGACAGAGCCGCGGCGCAAGTAAATGAGAGTCGCGGCACGCACACGAACCCTTGTTTTTTTAATTAGGGTTTTAGTTGATTTTTTAGACCCAAAACACCCTTGGACCTTTGTATTATAAATAGATCACTTAGGGTTTGATAAAAAAAGATCATTAAGGCTGGAAAACTCAAGAAGGCTACCACACTCTCCATCAAAGTGTTCAAGCATAAACCCCATGGCCAACTAATCTCCAAGCAAGGCGAATGGATGAATCCCTAGGTGTAGTTGTTCTTATTTTCCATTATTAGTTCAGTTTTAGTTTGGATTTATTGTCAAAACATTGTTATGATTTACTCTTTGATTTAATTAGAAGATTTTCTCTTAATCCGGTGATTGTATCTTTCCCCTTGATATAGTCTAGTCATGCTCTTCTTATGTCAAGATTAGTGGATGTGACTGAGTCCGATAGATTTATATTTTAGGTTTATCCATTACTGCAATATTGTCATTAAGATATATTGTCGTTTCTTGATAAATCTATAGGATAGGTCATGTGTACTTAAATCGAAAGTAAAGAGTAATTCATATCAATTACATTAGGGTTTACATGTGCTTGATTGAATATTTGCCGATTGCTTGTTTGGGATGTGAAACTAGCAATCGAGATAAAAACAATTGAATCAAGATCCGAATAAGGCAACGAACTTAGGGAGGATTTTTGAAACCTTTTTGTTTCTCTATTATATTCTTCAATCAATCTACACAATTTTCTCATAATACTTCACTATCAAAACACAAATTTTCTCACTTGATCTTTATCGTTCGTGTTAAGGTTTACACTTTTCTTTGTAGTTCGCTTTTCCTCGTGGGATCGACACCTCAACTATACACAATAACCGCGTATTAGTTTGAGCGTAATCAAATAAACTAGTTCAAGATTTGGCTAGTTGTAGTATAACATTCCCGGATGAACAATTGGTTGTTATGTTATTGAATTATCTTCCTGATTATTTTGAAAGTTTGATTAATGCTATTGAATATGGAAGAGATCCACCAACCAAGGAAATTGTGATCAATGCTATAAGGGCTCATGATTTCAAAGCCAAGATGAGGGAAGCATCAAGTGGAGAAGGGTTGTTCGTTAGAGGAAGGCCAGCAACTCGGAATGGCAGTAGCATCCATGGCAACTACTAGGAGAAATCAAAGGGTAGAGGGCAGAGCCATGGGAGAGAGCACTCCAAACCAAGATTTGGAGGAAAGTGATGCTACTATTGTAATAAAGAGGGTCATTTCAAGAAATATTGCAAGAAGAAGTTGTGGGATGAGAGAGGAGGAAGCCATACCAAGAAATGAGAGGCTTCGGTTGTCAAAGGAGAACAGCAAGATGATGTTCTTGTTGTGTGCTCAAATGTGAGTAGGAGGCAAGGCAGCGAGAAATAGATCCTGGATTCCGGGTGCACTTATCACATGTGTCCTCATAGGGATTGATTTAAGAATTTCAAGGAAACCAATGATTTAAAGGTTTTCTTGGGGAGTGATACTTCTTACCAAGTGAGGGGGATAGGGGACATCTAACTGAGGATGTTTGATTGAGTCACAAGACTGCTACGGAATGTGAGGTATCTTCCGGATTTGAGAAAAATTTGATCTCATTGGGGCAGCTAGATTCCATGGGGTACACATACAAAGCAAAGAGAGGAAAGATCAAGGTAACCAAAGGATCTTTGATGGTGATCAAAGTAGCAATAAAGAATGGTCTCTATGAGATGATCGGAGAGACAGAAATCAAGGATCAAGAAGCAAGCTTGATGGCTGAGATCGATAAGGCAGTACTTTGGCACAATCGCTTGGGATATAGGAGTGAAAAGGGGTTGCAAGTTCTCAGCAGGAATGGTCAACTTGATGGTGACAAGGTAGAGAAACTTGATTTCTGCGAGAATTGCATTTTTGGGAACAACATTGGGTCAGCTTCAACACCGGAGTGCACAAGTCTAAGGGCGTTCTTGACTACATTCATGTGGATCTTTGGGGGCCAGCAAGAACACCAACACATCCAGGTAATCTTTACTTTTTGTCTTTAATTGATGATTATTCTAGAAAGGTTTGGGTTTATTTGCTTAAAAATAAATCAGATGCTTCGAATGAATTTATGGTGTGGAAACAGTTGCTAGAGACTCAAACAGGCAAGGTAGTTAAGGTGTTAAGAACCGATAATGGCTTAGAATTTTTTAATAAGGATTTTGATAAATTCTGTGAGCTAAATGGGATTTTAAGACATAGAACGGTTGTAAAAACCCCTCAGCAAAATGGAGTTGCTGAGAGGATGAATATGATCCTTATGGAGAAGGTTAGGTGCATGTTAATTGGGTTCGGTTTACCAAAATGTCTTTGGGGGGAAGCTGTGTCTACTACTACATATTTGGTTAATAGATCACCCTCTAGGGCCTTAGACCTTAAGACTTCCGAGGAGATATGGAGTGGGAAACCCCCTGAGTTAAGCAACCTTAGAACTTTTGGATGTGCTGCGTTTGCACATCAAAAGGATGATAAACTTAGCCCAAGGTTTAGAAAATGTGTGTTTCTAGGGTATGGTGAAGGGGTTAAGGGGTATAGGTTATGGTCCTTAGAGCCAAAAAGAACAAAACTCATAAGAAGTAGGGATGTCATTTTTAATGAATTGTTATTTCCCTATTTGGAGAAAACTAACCCTGATGGGATAGTGAGCAAACCAGTTCGGTATTTGTGGAGCATAGCATCAAGGAAAATTTAGTTTAGGTAGAGCAAGGAATGCAAGAGGGTTCGGACTAGGTAGAGCCTATTGCTGAAGGCCAAGCTCAGGACACTCATGAAGAGGCTGAACTAGAAGGGGATGATGCAACAAGTCAGAATGACTATCAGCTCACAAAGGATCAGGAAAGGAAGGTGGTCAGACCACCTTTAAGATATGGTTTTGCAGATGCTAATGTAGCAACTCCTTATTCAGAATGAGGGGTTAAACTAGAAACTTACATGGATGCCATGGAACGTAAAGACTCGTCAAAATGGCAGCTAGCTATAGAAGAAGAAATGGATTCTTTGAGGAAGAACAACTCTTGGGAATTGGTCCTCAAACCAGAAAAACAAAGAGTTGTGGATTATAAGTGGATTTACAAGATCAAAGAAGGGAACACTCCAGGGGATGAAGTCCGGTATAAGGCTAGGCTAGTGGCGAAGGGGTTCACACAAAGAGTAGGCATATATTTCACCGAAATATTCTCACCGGTTGTGAAATACAAGACGATAAGGATAGTGTTAACAATGGTAGTCTAATTTAATTGGGAAATCGAGCAATTGAATGTGAAGACAACATTCTTACATGGAGAGCTTGATGAGACCATCTACATGAGGCAACCGAATGGCTATGAGGAAGAAAGGCAGGGAGATTTGGTGTGCCAATTGAAGAAATCTCTCTATGGTCTGAAGCAATCACCTCGGCAATGGAATAAGAGGTTTAATTCCTTTGTAACTAGCTTGGGTTTCATGAAGAGCTATTCTGATTCATACTTATACTACAAGGGGCACAAGGTGGAGAAAATGGTGATTATCCTAATCTATATTGATGATATACTGTTGGTTGGGAACAATAAGGAGAGGATAGAAGAATTAAATTCTTAACTCAGTTCAGAGTTTGAGATGAAGGATCTTGGCCATGCACAAAAGATCCTTGGGATGAGTATAATGAGGGAAAGGGAGAGAAACAGATTGAATATTTCTCAGACTTTCTACATAGAAAAGATGATATCTAAGTTTTCTATGGAAGATAGCAAACCAGTGAAGGTTCCCCTTGCTGGTCATTTCAAGTTCTCCAGCGATCAATATCAGAGATCGGATGAGAAGAAGAAGAAAATGGAAAAGGTCCCTTACTCTAGTGTGGTTGGATCTGTAATGTTCACCATGGTAAGCACTAGACCCGACATTTCTCATGCAATAAGTGTTCTCAGTAGGTTTATGAGTAATCCTGAAAAAGAGCATTGGCTTGGGATGAATTGGTTGCTGAGGTACTTGAAGGGAAGCCCATATGTGGGGCTTGTTTATAAGAAGAGGGGTAAGTCCATCTATCTTGAGGGTTATGCAGATTCGGACTATGGAGCAGACCGAGATAAAAGAAGATCGATTAACTATTACTTCTTCAACTTAAACGGATGTTGTATAAGTTGGAAAGCTCAGTTGCAGCTGGTGGTAGCACTCTCAACAACCGAGGTAGAGAACATAGCGGCAACGGAAGCCATCAAGGAGGCTATGTGGTGTAAAGGGTTGTTAGAAGAGTTGAAGGTTCTAAAAGAGCAGGTGGTGGTGTATTCGGATAGCCAAGGTGCATTGCATTTGTGCAAGAATCCGGTGTTCCATGAGAGGACAAAGCATATGGATGTTCGATACCATTTCATTCGGGAAAATGTTACGGAATGATGCATTCATGTGGACAAAATGACCACAGAAGAAAATCCTGCAGATTTAGGTACTAAAGTTCTACCTCTAAGCAAGTTCAATCATTGCCTTAGACTTCTTAGGATTGGAGTCGGTTGATATAGTGACTCAAATTGAGTTTGGATCCTGAGTTCCCTTCACAATGGGTTCGGGTTTAAGCTCTTAGAAAAAGGTAGAGATTGTTGGTATTTCTCTAAGGATTAAATAGGTTGAAGATTAGAGGTTAAATAGCATCAGGCTTGGAGGTGTGCGCCATGGCCTAGCCTTGTGCGCTGCTACCTGCAGTAACTCTAGAAGCTCCCTCCTCCAGGCCGCGCTGCGTCTCAGCCTTGGGCGCCGCGGCCCCCAGCAGCTGGAGGTGGTGTGCCCTATTTTGAGGCCGCGGCTCCAAGCACACCTGAGGTCATTTTTCAGCACTCTTCTCTTAATGTGTGGGGCTTGATTAAAATATACAAGATCACTTAGACTTGTTGGAGGGCTATGATTGATTAGTCCTCAAGATCTAAGGGTTAAGATTGACTTTAAGATTGGTTCAAGAAGTTGGTGCACTATATAAAGGGTCATGATTACGCCCAAAACATACGCAGTTGTTGTAGCACGGCTTTAGGGTGTCGATTCCACATGGAAACAAGTTAACTGCAAAAGAAGGTGTGAACCAAAACACAAACGATAAAGATTTAAGTGAGTAGATATAAATTTCTGGTAATGAAGTAATTGTGTAGAATAGATTGTAGAATATAATAGGAGGGTAACAAGGATCCGAAAATCCTCCCTAGGTTCGTTGCCCTACACTTAACTTAATTCAGTTATTTTTATCTCGGTTGCAAGTTTCGCATCCCAAACAGGCAACCGGCAAGTATTCAATGAGCACATATATAAACCCTAATATAATTGTAATGAAATTCTTCTTATTTTCGATTCATACAGATATGATCTGTCCTATAGGTTTATCAAGAAACGACACTATATCTTTGTTGACAATATTGCAGTAATGGGCAAACCTAAAGGCTATATTTACCGGACTCAATTATACCCAAACAATCTTGACATAAGATAAGCATGACTAAATTTATATCAAGGAAAAAGATACAATCACCGGAATAGATAAGATCTTATAATTAGATAAAGAAGTAAATCATGGCAATGTTTGACAATAAATTCTTATTACAACTGAATCAAATAAGGGAAGATAGGAACAACTACACCTAGGGATTCATCCCTTCACCTTGCTTGAAAGTTAGTTAGCCATGGTGTCCATGGCTAAACACTTTTGTGGGTGATAGCTGCTGCCTTCAGTTTTCTGGGTTCTTCTTCACAACCAAGATCCCCTCTCTTAAGCCCTAAGTATCCTATTTATAGTACAAGGGTCCAAGGGTGTTCTTTGGTTTAATTTAATGTTTAAAACCCTAATTAAAGTCTAACTCAGAGATACAATCCCGTGTGCGCGCTGCGGTGCTGCTTGAGGAGCACTACTGTGCTAGGAATAATCTGGCTGGGCGAGCTTCTGGACACCGCTGTGCTGGCTAAGGAGCACCGTAGTGCTGGCTGTTTGTTCACATCATGGGAGTTTCTGGGCACCGTGGTGCTGACTGAGGAGCACCGCGGTGCTGGCTGTTTGCTGATTTTCTTCTTGCTTTGCCTCTCCGCAGCCATTCCTATGCTTCGTCGTGCATGGAACCTTGGTGCGTTTAAACAACGATCACTTCTTCTTCTCTTTGGACTCAAAATACCTGAAAATGCACTGGAATAAGTTAGTGATCCAATAATATTACTTAAGAGTTATCAACACATAAAAGTGCAATAAAGACTGAGAAGAAACATAAAATGCTAACAATTAAACAACGTTGAGATGCATTTTATAGCTCTTATCACAACCCCCAATTAGCTTATTACTAGTCTCTAGCAATTCAAGCGGAAATAAGAGATGAAATCCATGGTGGGAATCGAAATAAAGTAAAGCAATATCAGTGTTAACCACGAGTAATCCACATTTTGTCTCAAAAATTTCGCATAACACACAGCACATAAAATCGTTTAAATTCACCCAAGTTCGAAAGTAATCCAAACATCAATCTTGAAATCGTTATTGACTCTTAACATCCAACTTACCACAATCCATTAATCCGTACACCCGAATGATTTTATGCATAACATTCATGAATAAAAGTCTTGGCCTCTAAAAACATAATAAATTGTATGACATTAATCACATAAACAAGCTCTATAGGCTTATTTTTCAAATCACTCTCCACTATGGTAGAAAAAATCACACTACATTGGATGAATAGGTCTTTACTAAGCTTATAACGTTAGGCTAAGGTAAAGGTTAAGAAAGAACGGGAAGGATTCAACAAGTAAAAGAACTTAATCTCTTAGTTTTGAACACAACTCTTTAAGCACTGGATAACCTTACTTCAATACCCAACTCTTCCAACCATTTTCCGAGCATTTCTTTCAACAAATCACCACTTTTTTTTCTTTATTTCTTCTTTTTTTTGCCATAATTCACTTTTTTTTTTATTTTGGCACATAAGACCATTCACCTTCTTTTTCATCATTTTTTTTTGCTTTTCCATAACCCTTAACTTATCTCTTTTCATGTATTTGGGCTATAGTAGTAATTTTTTTTTTCATACTTTCATCCTTACTCTTCTTGAGTGCTTCTAAACAAATGTGTATAACTAAGTTCTTTTAAAAGGAAGGTAAGGATAAAATATTTTAGGCTCATAAAGGTGAGTAAATAGGCTATTGAAAGAAACAAGACTCAAATTCTTTTTCAAGAAAAAGGCTCAAATAGGTGACTAGTGATAAATATAGCAATGGTAAGTTTAGAAGGCTCAAACGGTTCAAAAATGGCCTATATCATATCCTAAGTAGTGTGCATTCTAGAAATTCGCCTCAAATGATTATCAAATAAGTTCTAGAGCTTGTCGAGACCGCAAAAGTATTTACAAAACAATCGCACATAAAACTTCTCTAAATGTTTTAGACTAATCATACATTCTTACCACAAACTAGAGTCTCTAACCAAATCAAGAGTGACACTTAAAGTATTTTCAACCCAAAGCAAAATTTAACTTTTTCTAAATGTTGTATGTTATCTCAATTAAGCTTATATCATTGACATGTGAATTACATCCAAGGCAAACACAAATCGTGCTTAAAACAAAAGGTAAGGAAAGGTAACACTAAGCAATTTTAAAGAAAATGCGTCTCCACCCCCAACTTAAAATATGCATTGTCCTCAATGTTAAAGAGAAAGTAAAGAAAAACTCCCTTTGTAAGCACGAGTGCACAGGTGTTGAAAAATGTGTACCACCAGGTGAATTGCATGCCATTCTTCTTGCTAAAATTCCAATCTACAACATAGAACAAGACAACAAAAAAAAAACAACTATGGTGTACCCTTAAGATTCCCACCATATGTTAGGTTAGCACATAAAATGTAGAAAAATCACTAAAATGAGAGAAAGAAAATAATGAAAAATAGACTAAGGAAAAGGGAAAATAAGAGATAGAACCCAAAATTATTCCTCTAAATCCATCATCATTTGTATTCTCTTCACTCTCTTCACCTTCCTCGGGAAGTGGATCAAAAGACGAACCTGGATAGGGTGGCATAGTAGGAAAATGACCCATATTACAACCAGCAATGAAGGCAAGGTGTTGGTACATCTGACCAAAGGAAGAGTTGACCTCCACTTGATAATCAGCTTGTAGAGCCAAAAATTGGTCTTGACGATCTAACCTAGCAAGCAATACTTTCTGCTGACTCTCTATCCGCTCAAGTCGCTCAGCAGTCGTGAAATGCCTAGAGGTGGGGGAATGAGCAGCAAATACTGCCTCATCTCCCGGAATTGGTGGCCTGGAGGTTTTAATCTGAGCTAGCTGGATATCATTATTGGGTCTTAGGTGGCTGAGTCTCCTCATCAGGGCTGTATTGGACTCCGGCTCGGATGCACAATTGGGTTATTAAAGAAGGAAAATATAATCCGAGCTTATGTCTAATAGTGTGTTTGATCGAATCATATATGACTTAGCCTACATCGATAGTCATTCCCATCAAAATTTCATAGATTAACACAGCTCGCTCAACAGTTAAGGCACTATAGTGTAAAGCAGGCATCATCCACTGACATATAAAATATTGCCAAGCCCTAGCAGTGGTATTGAGAGAAGTACCAGGAAAAGTGACAGGGATATCTCCCGTCATTTTCCATGTAGTGCCCGGAATACAAAGGGTAGTGCAAATCTCTTCATAATTAATGGTGGACACATATGCACTGTATTCACTATGTTCAATGTCAGGTAAGCCATAGAAGCTATTAATGGTTGAGCTGCTAAAAGAAATTGTTCGCCCTCTTACTCTTACTTTACCATTCCTATGCTCAGGTGCATTTGCGTAAAATTCTCTAACCAAATTTAGGAGGGACGGAGAGGGTGGTCTTGTAAATGTACCCCAATTCCTATCTAGAATCATTCTAAATAAGGTCAGATTGCCCCTCTCGGTGATGTTGAATCCTCTTTCGGGAATGGGTTTTCAACTTTGCAACATACTAATATATCTCTCACTTGCCTCAAAACTCACAAATTTGGTGTCATCATACTCTTGTTGTGCTTTCCCCCTAGGTCTCTTGGTCTTAGGTGCCATTGAAATCAAATATATATATATATATAGTAGACTTAAGACAAAATGTAACCACTAAATGGCACTTAAGGCAAAATGTAACCACTAAATGGCACAAATAAGCAATAAAATGGAAGAAAGTGAGCTTACTTGATGTCTATGTTGGAGAGAAGAAAAACTACCTTCCTTTTGAAGTGTGCTTTGAGAAACCCCAAGTCTTCTTGTAACCAAGCTTTAGAGAGAGAAGGTAGAAAAAATAGCAAAATTAGTGAGCAATGATGGCAGAAACAAGAAAGTTTTGAATCCAAGTGAGTGGGCAAGTAAGGATTTGTTGCAAAGTAGAGAGAGGAGGAAGTGTGCTGCTGGTTTTGTGAAAGGAGAAACGAAGGAGGCTGCAAAATAGCTTTTATAGTGCAGAATTAGGGTTAGCATTGTGATGGGCTCGAGCTAGCATTGTGCAGTGCGCTGCGGTGCTGGGCTTGGCATGTTGTGTGCTGTGGTGCTGGCCTGTGCGCATCGCAGTGCTGGGCCTGGCATACTGTGTGCTGCGGTGCTGGCCTGTATGCACCGCAGGGCTGGGCCTGGCCTGCAGAAGAAAATTTTCATATTTGGGTTTTTGCTGAATGAAAGAGAAAAATAAAACAAAGTCAGCTAAAATAAAATAAAAATTAATCCTAAAAATTTAAATTAAACTAAAAACTAACAATGAAGATTGACTAAAAATTAATTAAAAACAGAACTAACAAATCAAAAATAAATAAATAAACGTACCTTTGGTGTGTGGTCAACGTGAATAGACCGGACCCATAAGCGAATGTCTTCCACTTCCAAATCTTGTCTATCAATTAAGATCTTAATTCGTTGACCGTTTACTTTAAAGACCCGGTCATCTCTAGTATCCTCAATTTCTACCGCCCCATTTTCAAAAACATTTTTCACTATAAAAGGGCTGGTCCATCTTGACCGAAGTTTTCCAGGATGCTTATGAAGTATAGAGTCGTATAAACCCGATCATTGGGTTTAAATGTTTTCCTCAAAACGTTTTTATCATGGAATACTTTCATCTTAGCCTTATAGATTCTAGAATTTTCATAAGCATCGTTTCTTAACTCTTCTAACTCGGTCAACTGATATTTTCTAAGCTTACCCGCTTCGCCCATATTAAAGTTAAAAGACTTGATGGCCCAATAAGCTCGATGCTTGAGCTCCATGGGTAAATGGCAAGGCTTTCCAAAAACAAGCCGATAAGGCGACATACCTAAAGGAGTTTTAAAGGCTGTACGATAAGCCCAAAGCGCATCAGTTAGTCTCAACGACCAATCCTTGCGATCGGGGTTAACTGTTTTTTCTAAAATTTGTTTAATCTCCCTATTAGCAAGCTCTACTTGTCCACTAGTCTGAGGATGGTAAGCAGTCGAGATTTTATGTAATACCCCATATTTTTTCATCAAAGACTCAAAAGAACGGTTGCAAAAATGTGTACCTCGATCACAAATTATAACACATGGTGTGCCAAATCGAGATAACACATTTTTTTTAAGGAATTTAATCACCGTTCCGTTATCATTACTTCGACAAGCTGCTGCCTCTACCCACTTGGATACATAATCTATTGCCATGATGATATATTGGTATCCAAAGGAAGGAGGAAAGGGTCCCATGAAATCGATTCCCCAAAAATCAAAGATTTCAATTACTAAAATAGGGTTTGAGGACATAATATTTCAGCGAGACACAACTCCTAACTTTTGACACCATTTGCATGAGTGACAATAGGTGTTTGCATCTTTAAACAATGTAGGCCAATAAAATCCACACTGCAAAATTTTTGCAACGGTTTTTTTCATTGAAAAGTGGCCTCCACAAGCTTGGGAGTGACAAAATTCTAAGACACTCACAATATCTTCATTAGGGATGCAACGCCTTAGAATTTGGTTAGGGCAGTACTTGAAAAGATAGGAGTCATCCCAATAGAAATTACGCATATAAGAATTTCCTCTTGTCTTGAGTGCTCCAATCCATAGGTATCTCGCCTGTAGCCAAATAATTTACGATGTGAGCAAACCATGGTAGAGAAGTGATGGATAATAATTGCTCATCGGGAAAATCGTCCTCGATTGGCATGTCATCACAGGTGTCCCCGAATGTAAGTCTCGAGAGGTGGTCAGCTACTACGTTCTCCACTCCATTATTGTACTTGATGGTGATATCAAATTCCTGCAAGAGGAGGATCCATCGGATTAGTCACGCCTTAGCATCCTTCTTTGTGAGAAGATACTTGAGGGTGGCATGATTTGTAAAAATAAGGATAGGCGACCCAATTAAATAAGCACAAAATCTATCTAAAACAAATACTACAGCTAGCAATTATTTTTCAGTTATAGAGTAATTCATTTGAGCACTATTTAAAGTCTTACTAGCATAGTAAATGACAAAAGGTTTTCCCTCTTTTCGCTGTCCAAGAACAACACCTACAGCGTAGTCACTAGCATCACACATGATTTCAAAGGGCAAAGTCCAATCCAGTGACTACATTATAGGTGCGGAAGTAAGCTTGCCGATCAGCATTTGGAATGCTTCTTGACAAGCTTCTGTCCATTCAAAGGGAGTGTCTTTAACTAGGAGGGAACTTAGAGGTCTAAAGATGTTTAAAATTTTTTGTATAAACCTCCTATAAAAACCAGCATTACCAAGGAAAGATCTCACATCCTTTATTGTCTTAGGGGTAGTTAATTTAGAGATTAATTCAATCTTAGATTGATCAACCTCTATTCCTTTAGAAGAGACAACATGCCCTAAGACAATACCGAAGGGTACTATGAAATGGCATTTTTCCCAATTTAAAACCAATTCTTTTTCTTCACAGCGAATTAATACTCTTTCTAAATTCATTAAGCATGCTTCAAATGAAGATCCAAAAATAGTTAGGTCATCCATAAAAACCTCCATGCAACTTTCAACCATGTCACTAAAATACTCATCATGCAGCGTTGAAAAGTAGCAGGGGCGTTACATAATCCAAATGGCATTCTACGAAAAGTATAGGTGCCAAAGGGACAAGTAAAAGTGGTATTTTCTTGGTCTTCTAATGTAATTTCTATTTGGTAATAACCAGAATAACCATCTAGAAAACAATAAAAGGGATGACCAGTTACACGCTCAAGAATTTGATCAATAAAAGGGAGTGGGAAGTGGTCTTTCCAGGTGGCAGCATTTAATTTTCTATAATCAATGCACATACGCCACCCAATCACAAGTTTGGTAGGTACTAGCTCTCCTAGGTCATTCTTCACCACAGTGACTCCGGACTTTTTAGGGATGACTTGTGTAGGGCTTACCCACTTACTATCAGCTATAGGATATATAATACCCGCGTCTAACAGTTTCAGCACTTCATTTTTTACTACTTCTTTCATAGTAGGGTTAAGCCTACGTTGAGGGTCTCTACGAGGACTAGTTCTTTTTTCCAAATTTATTTTATGGGAGCAGAAAGAGGACTAATTCCCTTTAAATCAGCCATGCTCTATCCTAGGGCTAATTTGTGTGCATTTAAAGTTTGAATTAATCTCTTACCTTGGGTCTCAGATAATTCAGAAGAAATAATAACAGGAAAGGTATCACCTAGACCGAGAAAGGCATGTTTTAGACCCTTAGGTAATGGTTTCAATTCGACTTTAGATGTTTCCATACTTGAGGGGACTTATGTCTTGCTTCTTTCAGGCAGCTCATCAAATCTCGATTTCCATGCTCGATTGCTATAATCCTGAGATTTGTCAAAAACAGTATTAATTATATCAGTTTTATCATCAAATAAATCAATCTCAGAATTAACAAGAAAATTCTTAAGATGATCGTAATCATGGGCTAAGGAAACTCCCTCATTGATGAGTGACTCAATCATGTAAAGCTGGTGGTTTTCGTCCTCATCTTCGGGCTGTTTTGCAACATTGAAAATATTCACTTCAAGGGTCATGTTGCCAAAGGACAGCTTCATAAGTCCATTCCTACAATTTATTAGAGCATTTGCAGTAGTAAGAAAAGGTCTACCCAAAATCAAAAGGATTTTAGAGTTGGTGTCAATAGCAAAAGTGGTATCAAGAATTAAGAAATCAACAGGATAGTAAAATTTATCAATTTGAATCAAAACATCCTCTACCACACCCCGGGGTACTTTGACTGATCGGTCAGCCAATTGCAATACCACACTAGTTGGTTTGATTTCTCCTAACCCCAACTGTAAGTAAATGGAGAACGGCATCAAGTTTACACTAGCTCATAAATCTAGCAAAGCTTGTCCAACCTCATGATTTCCAATGCTGCAAGCAATGGTAGGATAGCCCGGATCTGTGTATTTTGGGGAATTCTTGCTCAATTAACACACTAACTTGCTCAGTTAGGAATGTTGATTTCTTGACATGGTGTTTCCTCTTAATTGTGCATAAATCCTTGAGAACTTTTGCATAGGTAGGGACTTGTTTAATTACATGCAAAAGAGGGAGATTAAGTTTCACTTGCTTTAAATCTTAAGGATTTCATTATTAATTTCTAGATTTTTCTTATTGGACTTTAAGGCTTGAGGGAATGGGGCCTTAATAGGAATTTTGGTCACTTCAGGGTCTTTAGGCAACTCGGCTTCATTACTAGTTTGACTCTTTCTCACATCCTCGGGTTTATTCATTGGTGGGATGTGTAGTGACTTACCACTTCGGGTCACAATGGCATTTACATCTTTCAAATTTTCTTGTGCCATATGTTGACCGTGAGGTACGGACTAAGCTTGGGAAGGGAACTTACCTTGCTCAGTCACACTCAAGGAGCCCATTAATTTAGACACTTGGCTCCTTATTTCTTTGTTTTTCTCAACCACTTGTGTAATTAAAGCCTCACACCTTTGATTTGTCTTACCTTGTGTTTCTATAAAAGCATGTAAGGTGTCTTCTAAAGAGTTCCTAGAGGATGAGGGTGCATGATAAGGTGTTGGGTATAATCTAGGGGGTTGTGCCTACTGCTGATTTTCAGATTTCCAACTGAAGTTGGGATGATTTTGCCACCCCGGATTGTAAGTGTTAAAGAAGGGTGCTGGAGGCTTCTTGTACATGCCTAAGGCAGTACATTGTTCCTTGTACAGCCCTCTCATGTCAACAAATGTGGGGCAATCTTGGGCAAGATGATCAACCTCACCACACACAAAACATGGTTCTAAAGGTTCGGCTTGATTAACTATGTGTGTTGGTTTTTTAGTTTTTAATGCCTCTAACTCCCTAGTAAGCATCTCGACCTTGGCCTTAAGATTATCCGCTTCCCTAAGATGGTAGATTCCTCCACCACTAGGGTTTCCTATAGGTCGTGACCTATTTGTGCTTTCAGTAGCACTAGGTCCAGTCCATATGTGAGCTTTTTCAGTAAGCTCATTGAGGTACTCAATAGCCTCATCAGGGTCTTTTTGTAGAAATTCACCATTGCACATCATTTCAACAAATTGGTGTTCTCTATAGGTAAGACCCTCATAGAAATATCTCACTAAATACCAATTTTCATCCCCATGATGTGGACACATACTTAAAAACTCTTTAAATTTCTCCCAATACTGATACAAAGTCTCGTTTTCCTTTTGTGTAAAGGTGGAGATTTGTCTTTTCAATGCATTAGTCTTATGTTGAGGGAAGTACTTGTTAAAAAAGACTTGGGTCATCTCATTCCATGACCCAATTGATCGTGGTCTCAACGAGTATAACCAACTCTTAGCTTTATCCTTCAAGGAGAAAGGAAAAAACTTAAGTCTAACGATATCATCGGTTGCATCTTGACTATGAAAAGTCGCAACTACTTCCTCAAATTCTCTAATGTGCACATAAGGGTTTTCGTTTTAAAAGCCATTAAAAGTAGGGAGTAATTATATCATCTCTATTTTAAAATCTTGATGGCGAGTGATGGCTGGAAACATAATGCATGATGGTGTGGCTGTCCGGCTAGAATGTAGGTAATCTCTAAGTGTCCTAGCAACATTTTCATTAGGGTTTTCAGCCATGTTAACAAAATTTTCTATATTTTCTGTTGGGTGTACACTAAGGTGTGATCTAGGTGAGGTCTCACTAACGGACGTGGAAGGCAAAGGTATGTTGCGCGTTTATTTACCTAAATTAATAAGCAAACAACCGCATTCGTTTTACTTGCAAGTGCACAAGGTCAACTTAGTAGTATAGTGTGCGAAAGCAAGATCATCTCCACAGGGATTGGTGAATTTCGTTTTAGAATTATATTCGCAATGTAAAATGATAGAAACAATAAAAGAGTTGATTTTGATAAAGATAAAATAATAAAGATAAAGGCGTAGGGACTTGATATCCACCACTAATTATGCTACCACAACAAAACGGTATGCCAATGTTTTACTCATGCCATGAATACCTAATGTTTGTCAACCTAAGGGCATGGTATCTACTCCTTAAGCTATTGATTTCCCTAAGCAACGAGTTAGGCATTGTATCTACTCTAACTCTTCTCTTTCTTAAGAGATTCAGCATGGTATCTACTTAGTAATTCCTTAAGAGAGCATAAGATTTGTGGAAATTGACAACCACACGAGACCTAGGGCATGGTATCTACTCCCGGTTTCCCATGTTGATTAACCTAAGAATCCGATGTGGATATCTTTTGTTACTATTGTTAAACCCAGGACTCGGTCATCCAAATTGATTCAACTAACTAATCCATACCACATGCATACGTTGATCATACACACACATATGGGGAATTTAAATAAAAACAGGTATTAATCAAGTTAAGCACCACAACATAAATGTCGTAAAGGCGCCAATACTAAATTATTGAATAAACATAATTAGGGCTTCAACCAAGCCCTTACTAAAAGTTAAGTACACATAATAAAAATAAAGGAAAGAAGAAACCCGAGAGAAGAGTCGTCAATTCCTCTCCACGGTCTTCTTCCGGCCTCCGGCCTCCCGACCTAAAACTAAACTAAAACTAAAAGAAGATTGAAATATAAAAGAAGGGCTTCATCCCTCTCTTTGTGTGTGCTTTACAGGTGTATTTATAGGGCTTGAGTAGTCCTAGAGAGCTCTAGAAACCCTAACTTCCAAAAACATAAAAACTCTCTTATTTCTAAAATAGGGTTTTGCTGTTTTACTGTTCACGCCCGTACATGTGCGCTCGATCGCATGCGTCTTACGCTCGATCGCAATGCTGCGCTCGATCCTTTATGTGTGCGAACGAACGCATGTGCGCTCGATCACATGCAGTAGTGCGATCGATCGCACTATAACCAAAAGCTGCTCCAGGATTTCCAGGCTTCTTCCTTTAAGTGCCAAAATTGCTTTTTTTTCTCCAAGACCCTATAAAAACATGTAGAACACACAAATGAAGTAAAATGGACTAAATTAACATAACTAAGGACTTAACAAATGTAAATAAGGGGGCTTAAAATATTTAAGCCCCTATCACACCCCCAAACTTACATATTGCTAGTCCCTTGGCAATACAAAACTAAAAACTAAAACGAAAAATAACAACATACAGATAGATCCAATGTTCATAGTGTTCACAAAAGTTTTAGGTCTTCACACAAAACTATGATGTGCATTCATGAGCAAATTTAACAAATATAAACATAACTTTGCAATGAATAAGGGTTTTGAACGCAAATCACTTTCGTGAGGCAGTTTAAGACATCACAAGTTTGACTTTAGCGTGTGGTGAACTAGCACATACAAGATTCGATTTCCAAATAATTCTAATGTGTAATGTTTCGATGACTCAAGATTCACCAAATTTCCTATTAGAATCAACAATGAATGCATAGATTTTCTTCTTTTCTTTTATTTGTGAGATTTTTGCCAAGTTAGTTCCCTTAAGCTTTCTATTTGACTCATGTAATGAGCATTTAGCCAATGACTCCCAAACCATATGGTTTTAGGGCATTAGATGTAAAGACACCCCTAAGGGCTTACTAACTCGAGTCAAAAAGGCTACGAAACTAACTGGTTTCAATGCTCTAATCATAATTTTCACCTTTTGACGTGACACTCACTGCTTACTGAGGCAAGAGGGCCAGTTACTCAGCGAAAAGTTCTTTTTAATGATCTTTAGGAGCATTTTTCTTTTTGAGCAATAACAATTTTTTTTTCTATTTCCTTATGCCAAAATGTTAATCTAATAGGTTATCTGGTTCACAGTCAAGCAAAAGAAACATACAAATCAAAATTACATGTTATACCCCACACAACTATGTGCTAATGTGCTTGTGATAGCTTAGGCCAAAATTGTGAATCCTTAATTGCCTAAAAGTAAGTGATCTATATTCAAAACTTAATTATTGGCCTATATGTTCAAAGTTTTAAGCTCACTTATGAGTCACATCATATTCTTTGTTTAGATCACCCAAAATTTTTTTGAAACATAATGAACATGCATTTATCTACAAAAAAAACTGGGACTTAGTGTGTGCATGTGTTTCAAGTGCGTGCGTGATAGTATCTAGTATCTCCCACTACCCCCAAACTTAAAATACACATTGTCCCCAATGTGTGTGGCATGGAAAGATCTGACCTGGGGTATGGAGAACTAGGTTGCTTGCTTTGCTTGTGACACGCCCCCAAACTTGAACTGGATGCACGCACTGAGTACCTGACAAAGAAAAATAAATGTTGTTCTGGAAAATAAGAAATATAAAAACTAGATATGGAAATATAAATATAAATAAAAGAAAAATTCTAAAATGAAAAGGATAAGTGTGGGGTGCCTCCCATGAGCGCTAAGTTTAACGTCTTCAGCCGGACCAAGCCTTATTTTTTCCCAAAACTAAGATTTGCAGCAACTAGCATAGGAAGTGTCTTATTCTCTTCCATATAAGCATAAGGTAAGTACTTCGGCAATTGCTTCAACTCCAAAATTGGTGCCTGGACAATAAAAGGGGAAAAAATAGTATTAGTAAGCCCAAGAATTTCAAATGGATCGGTGTACTTACTTGGATGTTTTGGAGAGGCCTTAAGGAGGTGCACAGTTTTGATGATGTCATCAGTAACATCCTTAAACTCGGGCTCGATATCCGATCTTGTGACACTATAGGTAAGAGTAGTTTCTAATGGATCAACGTGATGGACCTACAAGGCGTTCTCAATAACACCTAGAGTAGGTATTGTTTGGGCTAGAAATTCACCTTGCTTTCTTTCACTTAGCTCCTTAACCAATTCCCCCATTTGAACCTCGAGTCTTTGAATAGCTTGCTCATGCCTGGCAGTGGTTTGTTTTTGCTGATCTAGTGAAGTCATCAATGTTGTCATTAGTTGCTGTTGTTGAGTGGTCAATTGCTTTACAAGACTCTCCAGGTCACTATTTTCTGATTTCGGCACTGGTTGGGCTGCTGGTTGGAAGTTTCTTTGTTGTTCTTGAAGATTCAAAGCATTCTGATTGTTGCTCCATGAGAGGTTGGGGTGGTGCTGCCATCCAGGATTGTAGGTATTTGTATATGCATTGTGCGGTCCCTCATAATTTGCTTGCTCTTGATCTGCATATAAATATAAAGGGCAAGAATCAGAAGTATGATTAAAACGAGAACATATAGCACATACCTGGAGTGGTTTAGCTTGTGGACTAGGTGAGATGTTTTGAGTAGTCATGGTGTTTATGAGCATATCCAGCTTCCTCTCCATAGCATTTAGATAAGCATAACTAGCTTCTACCATTGGTGCTTCTTCTTCGAATGAATTAGTTGAAAAACTTCAGTGTAGCAGTTTCAGTACTGCTTCTCAGGTACTTTCTGGAGCTTTTGCGCTTGATCGCACCAAGAACAGCGATCGATCGCACTAGGCTTGCGCTCGATCGCACAAAGAAGTGCGCTCGATTGCAATGAGGACAGAAACTCCTCTCCTGCACACCTGAACAAAAACAAAAAACGAAAAAGAAGGAATAAATCTGATTTTTGATAAAAATAAAAATAAAACGAAACTGAATAAAATAAAATAAAATAACGAAAATAATTCCAAAAATAAATTTAGTGCCATCCCCAGCAATGGCGCCAAAAACTTGTTGCGCATTTATTTACCTAAATTAATAAGCAAACAACCACACTCGTTTTACTTGCAAGTGCACAAGGTCAACATAGTAGTATAGTGTGCGAAAGCAAGATCATCTCCACAAGGATTGGTGAATTTCGTTTTAGAATTATATTCGCAATGTAAAAAGATAGAAATAATAAAAGAGTTGATTTTGATAAAGATAAAATAATAAAGATAAAGGCGTAGGGACTTGATATCCACCACTAATTATGTTACCACAACAAAACGGTATGCCAATGCTTTACTCATGCCATGAATACCTAATGTTTGTCAACCTAAGGGCATGGTATCTACTCCTTAAGCTATTGATTTCCCTAAGCAACGAGTTAGGCATTGTATCTACTCTAACTCTTCTCTTTCTTAAGAGATTCAGCATGGTATCTACTGAGTAATTCCTTAAGAGAGCATAAGATTTGTGGAAATTGACAACCACACGAGACCTAGGGCATGGTATCTACTCCCGGTTTCCCATGTTGATTAACCTAAGAATCCGATGTGGATATCTTTTGTTACTATTGTTAAACCCAGGACTCGGTCATCCAAATTGATTCAACTAACTAATCCATACCACATGCATACGTTGATCATACACACACATATGAGGAATTTAAATAAAAATAGGTATAAATCAAGTTAAGCAACACAACATAAATGTCGCAAAGGCGCCAATACTGAATTATTGAATAAACATAATTAGGGCTTCAACCAAGCCCTTACTAAAAGTTAAGTACATATAATAACAATAAAGGAAAGAAGAAACCCGAGAGAAGAGTCGTCAATTCCTCTCCACGGTCTCCTTCTAGCCTCCAGCCTCCCAACCTAAAACTAAACTAAAACTAAAAGAAGATTGAAAGCTAAAAGAAAGGCTTTATCCCTCTTTTTGTGTGTGTTTTACAGTTGTATTTATAGGGCTTGAGTAGTCCTAGAGGGCTCTAGAAACCCTAACTTCCAAAAACATAAAAACTATCTTATTTCCAAAATAGGGTTTTGCCGTTTTACTGTTCACGCATGTATATGTGCACTCGATCGCATGCGTCTTGTGCTTGATCGCAGTGCTGCGCTCAATCCTTCATGTGTGCGAACGATCGCATGTGCGCTCGATCGCATGCAGTAGTGCGATCGATCGCACTATGACCAGAAGCTACTCCAGGATTTCCAGGCTTCTTCCTTTAAGTGTCAAAACTGCTTCTTTTTCTCCAAAACCCTATAAAAACATGTAGAACATGCAAATGAAGTAAAATGGTCTAAATTAACATAACTAAGGACTTAACAAATTTAAAGAAGGGGGCTTAAATATGAATATTTAAGCACCTATCAAGGTATTTCTAATTCAGGCCCCTTAATGAATCTCCCTCGCTAATCTCTCGGTCTAAGCATACACCAACTGAGTTTTTAAAAGTGATAAATAAAACAGAACACAACAAAATCAAAAAATCAAAACTAATAGAAAGGAACGATAGTACCGTCTTGTCTTAGAGTTGACAAACTTCCTTGTAAGTAAGCGCGTTTCCCCGGCAACGGTGCCAAAATTTGATTACGCCCAAAACATATGCGGTTGTTGTAGCACGACTTTGGGGTGTCGATTCCACAGGGAAACAAGTTAACTACAAAAGAAGGTGTGAACCATAACACAAACGATAAAGATTTAAGTGAGTAGATATGAATTTCTGGTAATGAAGTAGTTGTGAGAATAGATTGTAGAATATAATAGGAGGGTAACAAGGATCCGGGAATCCTCCCTAGGTTCATTGCCCTACACCTAACTTGATTCAGTTATTTTTATCTCTGTTGCAAGTTTCGCATCCCAAACAGGCAACCGGCAAGTATTCAATGAGCACATATATAAAGCCTAATATGATTGTAATGAAATACTTCTTATTTTCGATTCATGCACATATGATCTATCCTATAGGTTTATTAAGAAACAACGATATATCTTTGTTGACAATATTGCAGTAATGGACAAACCTTTTACCAGACTCAATTATACCCAAACAATCTTGACATAAGAGAAGCATGACTAAATTTATATCAAGGAAAAAGATACAATCACCGGAATAGATAAGATCTTATAATTAGATAAAGAAGTAAATCATGACAATGTTTGACAATAAATTCTTATTACAACTGAATCAAATAAAGGAAGATAGGAACAACTACACCTAGGGATTCATCCCTTCGCCTTGCTTGGAAGTTAGTTAGCCATGGTGTCCATGGCTAAACACTTTTTTGGATGAGAGCTGTTGCCTTCAGTTTTCTGGGTTCTTCTTCACAACCAAGATCCCCTCTCTTAAGCTCTAAGTATCCTATTTATAGTATAAGGGTCCAAGGGTGTTCTTGATTTTAATCTAATGTTTAAAACCCTAATTAAAGTCTAACTCGGAGATACAATCCCGTGTGTGCACTGCGGTGCTGCTTGAGGAGCACTGCGGTGCTAGGCATAATATGGCTGGGCGAGCTTCTGGGCACCGCGGTGCTGACTGTTTGTTCACATCATGGGAGTTTCTGGGCACCGCAGTGCTGACTGAGGAGCACCGCAGTGCTGGCTATTTGTTGATTTTCTTCATGCTTTGCCTCTCCGTAGCCACTCCTATGCTTCGTCGTGCATGGAACCTTGGTGCTTTTAAACAACGATCGTTTCTTCTTCTCTTTGGACTCAAAATACCTGAAAATGCACTGGAATAAGTTAGTGGTCCAATAATATTACTTAAGAGTTATCAACA
This sequence comes from Bretschneidera sinensis, assembly GCA_023935145.1. Classification (NCBI taxonomy): domain Eukaryota; kingdom Viridiplantae; phylum Streptophyta; class Magnoliopsida; order Brassicales; family Akaniaceae; genus Bretschneidera; species Bretschneidera sinensis. The sequence continues at coordinate 104,845,232 of CM043698.1, read as the reverse complement.
CATAAAAGTGCAATAAAGACCGAGAAGAATCATAAAATGCTAACAATTAAACATCGTTGAGATGCATTTTATGGCTCTTATCAGGTCATCTAACTTCAATCAGATGACTAGAAAAAAGATCACCATACAAGAGAATTCAAGTGCAAGTGTGAGAGTGCAAAGACGCAAAACATAAGAGAGGCACTATAATAGATCTCATTCAAGAGTGGCTGGTTGTTTAGAGAGAGAGTAGTATAGATTAGGGATTCAAGGGCTTTGTAATCGGAATTTTCTTGGGGAAAATTTCAGGGAAACACTCAGTCCTTATCACTTTCTTTTCTCTTCTTGCGTTCTTCAAGAACTAGAGGATTCTTGAAGAGGTGTTGTTGTAATTGTAAGAACTCCATTGATTTAGTGCAGAGAGCTCGAAGGAGCTCACGGGGACATAGGCACATTGCCGAACCTCGATAACAATTGCTTGTGTTCTCTTTCTTTGATTGGTTTGTTTTTGTTCATTATAAGTCATTCTAGACTTGGGTGTTTGGAAGATCACCACCTGGGCATCTTGAGGTGATTTCCAACAAGATAAATGAGTGAAATACAACAAAAGGGAAGAGAATATTTAAGAAAAAAGAGAAACAAGCAAAGAGTGAAACCAAAAAAGAAGCACTAGTGAGAGTTCTTCATCACTTTCGACCACCCTTTTGTTTTGGTTTTCTAATATTGAATCAAACCATTCTTCTAACTTTACTAATTCCATAAGAGTACTTGGATCTCCTAGGATAATCCCCGCACATGGGAATTTTCTTTAGCTAAAAGGTTAATTAAACTCTTTTGCTTGAAAAATAAATTGTGAGTTTGATTTATGTGTTCAAACCACCTTGAAAATGGACTAGATTAATTTAGCTCATTTAATAAAATTCATCTTAAGATATTCATTAGTTTCTTAGTATTTATTTTCTTCTCACTAGTTATATGCTTTTCTTTAGTTAGTTGTTAGTAATAATGCAGTCTCCCTTTGAGAAATGCAATACTGAGTTAATGGTAGTTTTAAAGTCCTTTCTTTTAGTTTAGTACCTTAAAAAAATTTGTGTCTTCTAAATTAGATGTTTTATTTTAAGTTATAATTAACTATATGCACTTTTTAACTTCTTTAGGTATAATTTTGGACTCCCTTGGTCCTTGTTAATTTTGGGCCCTTTTTAGACCATTAAAAATGTCACTAGTTGTTTTTGAATGTTCTCTTTAAAGTAGCTTAGTTTAATTCATTTAGTTCAATCTTTAAGTTTAATTTAACTAAGTATAATTAACTTAGTTTCAATCTAAATCCGCACGCACTCGCACACGTTTTACGCGCACATCGCACGCACTTACACATTTTTGTGTGCACATCCCACACATTGATACACTATTGCACACACCTTGCACACACTTTAATTTATTTCTCTTTTTTAATCTATAATTTGTAAGTAGTTTTAATATTTTTCTTTGTTCCATAGTTAAAGTAATTCTTCTTCTCTACACACTTACTTTTACCGCGCTACTTTAAATTTGTTGTTAGGATTCACTTTGTTTGAACATAAATTGTAAAATGTCTGCATGGCTTTATTAATAGTGTATTGTAATAATACTTGAGTTAAAATTTTAATTAATTTATTTGAAACATAAAGGGCTAGATTTTGGTCTACGTAAGAGATGGAGCTTTAAATCCTCACTCTTTTACACCCAAATCCCCCAAACCTTGGAATTTCTCACATAGACTAATGACAAGGTGATGAGTGCCAAATATTGCATATTTTGGCCCCTTAATTTACATTTGTTAGCTTAGGAATTTGTTACTTTGATTTTTATTTTTTTTTACAGGTTTACAAGCACTTGGAAATGAGTTTCACTAAATTGCCAGAATTGCCCGTACAGATCAATCATTTTTGTGGATTAAACTGTATTGATTCAGGAAGAACCAGGAGATGAGCCATATATGCTTAGAAAGATCTGGATGTCTATTTTTTGGAGAATTTTACGGCTCATAAATATGATTTTTCTAGAGAATGTTATGACAGTTTTAGTAGGCAAATGTCAGGCTGTGCGTGATTTCAACGTGGGCGGAAGTTATTTTTGCAGATTAAACTGTAATGATTTAGGAAGAACCAGGAGATGGTCCATATATGCTTGGAAAGATTCAGATGTTTATTTTTTAGGGAATTTTACGGCTTGTAAATATGATTTTTCTAGAGAAAGTTATGGCAGTTTTAGTAGATAAAAGTCAGGCTGTGTGAGATTTCAACGTGGACAGAAGTTTTGAATGACATGTGAAGGCTTAAATCCCACATCCCATATCAGTTAGAAACACATTCTATATCCCACATCCCATATCGGATTGGAAACGCATTGCACTCATGGAGTTCTCCTATAAAAGCCTGATAGGTGCTTAAATATTCATATTTAAGCCCCCTTATTTACATTTGTTAGGTCCTTAGTTATGTTAATTTAGTTCATTTTACTTCATTTGTGTGTTTCACATGTGTTTTATAGGTCTTGGAGAAAAAGAAGCAATTTTGGCACTTAAGGGAAAAAGCCTGGAGATCCTGGAGCAGCTTCGGGTCAAAGTGCGATCGATCGCAATACTGCATGCGATCGAGCGCACATGCGATCGTTCGCACACATGAAGGATCAAGCGTAGCATTGCGATCGAGCGCAAGACATATGCGATCGAGTGCACATGTACGGGCGTGAACAGTAACTGCAGAACCCTATTTTGGAAATAAGAGAGTTTTGTGTTTTAGGAAAGTTTAGGAACTCATGAGGCTTCTAGGACTACTCAAGCCCTATAAATACACCTGTAAAGCACACACAATTCATCACCTCCGAGAGAACACTTCTCTTATCTTTTACTTGGAGTTGTAAGCTTTGGGAGAGAATTGACACCTCTTCTCTCGGGTTTATTCTTCTCTTTATGTTTAGTTTATATATGATGTTTATTTTAGACAGCATGTATAACTAACTTTCTTATAGGGCTTGATTGAAGCCCTAGTTATGCTTTCTCATATATTTATTCATTGATAAAATCTTTGCCAATAGCCTTTATTATGTTACTTAACTTGATTAATATCTGTGCTTATTTAAATTCCTCATATGTATGTGTATGGCCAACGTATGTATATGGTATTGATTGGTTAGTTAGATCAATTTGGATGACCGAGTCCTGGGTCTAACATTAGTATCAAAAGATATCCACACCAGATTCTTGGATTGATCAACATAGGAAACCAAGAGTAGATACCATGCCCTAGGTCTCATGTGGTTGTTGATTTCCATAGTACTTATGCTTTCTTAAGGAACAACTCAAGCAGATACCATGCTGAATCTCTTAAGGAAGAAAAGAGTTAGAGTAGATACCATGCCTAACTCGTTGCTTAGGGAAATCAATAGCTTAAAAAGTAGATACCATGCCCTTAAGCTGGCGACCAGTAGGTATACATGATAAGGCTAGTGCACTGATACATTATACAATTGGGAAAGTATGACTAGTGGTGGATATCAAAGCCCTATGTCTTTATTATTATCAAATACAACAGTTATTTATTTCTTTTTATTCTAAAGAAACTATTTCTAAAACCGAACTTTACCAATCCCTGTGGAGATGATCTTGCTTTCGCACACTATACTACACTATTGACCTTGTGCACTAGCAAGTAAAACTAGTATGATTATCTACTTATTTATTTAGGTATATTTTCGTCCAACAAAGCCCCATTTCACTTCATCAAATGGGTGTGCAATCTGGAGGACTTCTACTAGCATTCTGGGGAATCTCTAAGGCTTTGCTACTAAGGGGGGAGCGCCGCATAACAGCTATGAGTGGAATTTCTCTCAATGTATAGTCAGTTTTAATTTATTTCTTTTGAATTTAAAGTTTTATGTTTAGCACTATAATTGTGAAATTTAGTTTCATAATCATGATAGGCTAAAACCTTCATCTAAGGTTGAAGATGAAGCCTCGCCATTGTTTAGCATAATATTTTCAGATATGTTCGTACAATTCTGATATTTTTAGTATTAATGTTCTATTTCAATTGTTAGAGTAAATTCTTATGATTGATTGTGTTTAAATTGTTCAAATTGATATTCCTTGTGTTTCATCTGCCGGATACGGCGGATCATCCAAAGTAAATTGTATATCCATTGTGATTCTAAAGGGATATATTGGATGATTTGGTTGAATTAGGGTATTCGTTGTGATTTGTATAATGGTGGATTCATGGAATTATTTGATAGATTACTTTTATATAGAACATGAAAATATATGCTTTACTTTGGTGGGGTGGATTCAGAAACCTTAGTATCTTTATTATTTTTTTCAAATCAATTTAGTTTAAGTTTATATTTTTTGCAAGATATAATTCAAAAATTTGGAACTAGGTTAAAATAGGTTTAGTTTAGATAAAAATCCATTTTCACGACGCAATTCCCTGTGGATTTGACCTTGCACTTGCACACACTATATTGCAAATGACTCGTGCACTTGCGAGTAATTTAAAACTCATAACACAAGGGATTTAACCCCTTCAAGGTCAAATGGTGGCTCCTTACCCCGTCATCCTTACTTTGTGCTTGGATGAAAAATGGCCCATTGTCTAATGCATTAAAAGCACACTCATCACGGTAGACTCCTTACTACTTATAAAGGGTTTATATTAGACTTGGTTGGTTTCACTGGTTTCCGCCTACTCATTATAATCCACAACCTTGCCATATCCACCTTCTTTAAGGGGAGTGGTCTTGGTTAATGATCTGGATGCATGGATCTTAAGCAGAAAAGAGTAGTACCTACATAGTTAAAGGGGGTAAACTATAGATACCCAATTTCATTCCAAATCTTAGAATGAGACATGTAGAGCTCGATAATGAGAATTTAGTCTTAAAATACTCTTGAAGAAAGTAAGAATCAAGACTTTATTTTGGAAGAAAAATCAGTTACAAACCCAATCCTAAGCCTAAAAGACTTAATTGGACTTAAAACCAGCCCAATACACCAAAGGATCCGCTCCAAGACCAAAAACTCACGCTAAAACCTGAAAACCCAAACCAAGATTTTGTCCAGGTCCATTGGTTCAATCAGGTCAAGGCCCAAACTGATTAATCTAATCAATGGACCAATCAGCTTAATTGACCAATCAATCGGTCCACATGCGTTGCACAGAAAATAGAATTAATCCAGAGCTTCATCCTTGTGATTTTGTCTTCAACTCCAAATAAAAGCGTTATATAATCAATTTTGTAACAGTTTCCAATAACCTTTTAACTCACATTCATTCCTTTGTCACCAAAACCATTATATAAATACCCCTTTCATTTTATTTTAATTCCCTACATAAATAAAATCTTACTCTTTTTGTTGAAACTCAAGAAAAATACTCTTGCAAATTCCATACTTTTGGGTTAAAAGTTCTTGTAATAAGAAGGGCATTTCAAACACCTCACCCTATAAACAACTATTAGCCAAATAAGTCTCTTTTGTAATTTTTTTCTTCAAATCCAAAGTTCTCATTTATCCACATCCAAAGGAGCTTACGAATCTTTTGGGGCAACCTCCACAAATCTACATGTGATTCTACAAAGACATTATAATGGTCAATAGCTTTTTATTCTTATTATCCTTACCATTTCCTTATAAGAGAAATGAATGTTGTTTTCATGATGTATGAACCACAATGAAGCCTACATAAATTAGTTTAATATTCAATTTAGTCTAAGATTTAAATATGTTATGATATGGTAAGTCAAATGCCATTTAGTTTAGATTCAAAGTGTTGTTTTACTCTTTTATGGTATATCTTTTGGAAAATGTTATTTAAATCTAGTTCATCTTTTAGATTTTACTTAAAGTATTGCACTTGACAACCTTTGACCGATCGACGCTCCGTGTGTCTCGATCGGTTAATTAGAGGAACCGATCGACCTTCCCTATAGCCAATCGGTTTGAGACTTTATTTAGGCAGAAGCTTTCCTCTAATTTGGTTTATTTTAATATGCATGCTTTCTCTTCTTTAGTTATTACTTTTAACAAGATTAATATGATTTTTGTTGCTTTGTTTAATTTTTTTATGTCATTTAAACCCTTTTTTATTTTGGTTAAATTGTTTACAAAGCAACTATTTGGGTTAAGCCCATTATCCTTAAGAGTATAATGCTATCCAACAAAAGAATGTTGGGTCAATAATCTCATAGGTATACATGTTTCCCTCTCAATTATAATGGTTGTTAAATTATGCATTTGGTTGGTTAAATTGTAATTGTGTGCAGTGTATGCTAGTGTGTGGGAGGGTAATTTTATTTAAATTTTAACTACTTTTTCATGAATATAAAGTGCTAGGCCTCGGCCTAGATGAGAGAGGGAGCTCTAATTCCTCTTTCTCTCATAACCAAATCTCTCACCCATGATCTCTCTCGCAAGACCAATGAAAATGAATTTTGACTCCGTTCAAGGTTAATTGAATTTTGACTCTATTCTAGGTCAAATGATGACCCTTACCTGTTGTCCCTACTTTATACTTGGATGACAAAAGGGAGCCTCATGTGGGAAATATGCCTAAACTTAAAATAGCCTCCTTGTGGGAGATCTCTTGCTAATTAAAAAAAGGTAATAAAAGATGTGGTACCCACAAGTTCCAATATGGTAAGTATAGGGATAAAATCATAAAAACACAAGGGTTGTCATGATAAGGAAGGATTGGGATACTTTTATGTTTTGTTGCCTTTTCTTAAAATCTTTTATGATATTATTTTGATGGTGTTTGGTTCTTTTTATGTTACTAGTAACATATACATGCAAGAAATTTATAAGGGGATGGTAATTTCTAAAAGGTGTTTGAGTGATGATAAGAATATACGTTCAATGGTTGTAAGGATGAGAAAGAAACATGATAAGTATTGGGGAAACATTATAGTGTAAACTTTATGTTGTTTATTGTCATGGTACTTGACCCTCATCGTAAATTAGAATATGTGTATTAGGTTATTGGTGAGTCATATGAAGGCGGAAAGGCCGATAGTTTGTGTGATAAAGTGAAGAAATGTCTTATTTCAATGTTTGAGTTCTATAGTTCACTTTATGCATTTTCTAATGTGCAATCAACTCTTCAATATGAAAGTAAGTGAGATTGACGTTGATAACATAAAAAAATATTGGTGATTACATGACTTCTTTGTATAAGAGGCAAAAAGCTAGTCAAGGAAGTGGAGATATCGAATCATAATTGAATAAATACTTAGTATATGAGTGAGGCTGAGAATCTTAATTTTGAAATCTAGAGAATATCAAATCATCTTTTTCATAGCATAAGATTTGTTAGCTATGCCCATATCAACTGTTGCATCCGAGTTTACTTTTAGTGCCAAGGGTCATTTGCTTGACTCATTCCGTATCTTCTTAACACTGAAAATTGTGGAAGCTCTTATTTGTAAACAAGATTGGGTACGAACTACACATGGTCCACTTGTTGTGGATGAAAGTTCGGAAGATCTTGAAAGAATGGAATTAGGTGCGTTTAAAAACTATATTACTATGTACTTTGTATTCCTTTTCATATTTATTGAGTATATATAGATTGTAATTTTTTTTTCCATATTTATTGGTTATATATAGATTTTATTTTGTTATCTTCTAAACTGTTGGGAATTTGTCTAAGAATTAAACGGTTTGAAGATGAGGCTTTAGCAGCCTTTGGCGCCACAGCCTCTAGCAAGGCTGAAAGTTCTTCCCCTAGAACTGTGCAGCGGCATAAGCTGGTGTGCGTCATGACACAGGGCTGTGCGCCACGGCCCCCAACAAGGAGGAGTTTTCTCCCCTGGTGTGCGTTGCGGCCTGCCCTGTTCTGAGCCGCGGCGCCAGGCACACCTGACACCAATTTTCAACTTTGTTCAGCTGGTGTGTGGGGCTTGATTAAAATGCACAAGATTACTTAGACCACTTGGAGGGCAATGATTGTTTGGTTCTTAAGAACAAAGGGTTGAGATTGACTTCAAGATTGGTTAAAGAAGTTATTGCACTATATAAAGGGTCATCTAGGAGCAATAGCAAGAACACCAAGTGTGAGAGTGCAAAGACACAAAACACAAGAAGAGGTCTCATTCCAAGAGTGGCTGGTGTTTAGAGAGTTAGACTCTCAATTCTTCAGAGGCATTTCGAGTGAGAGAGAGTAGTCAAGATTGGGGATTCAAGGGCCTTTTAACTGGAATTTTCTTGAGGAAAATTCCAGGGAAACACTTAGTTCTTATCTCTTTCTTTTCTCTTCTTTCATTCATCAAAAACAAGAGGGTTCCAGGTGCACTTATCACATGTGCCCTCACCGGGATTGGTTCAAGAATTTTAAGGAAACCAATGATGGAAAGATTTTCTTGAGGAACAATACTTCTTGCCAAGTGAAGGGGATAGGAGACATCCAATTGAGGAAGTTTGATGGAATTACAAGGTTGTTGCGGAATGTGAGATATCTTTCAGATTTGAGAAGAAATTTGATCTCATTTGGACAGCTAGATTCCATGGGGTACACATACAAAGCAAAGGGAGGAAAGATCAAGGTAACCAAGGGATCTTTGGTAGTGATCAAAGCAGCAATAAAGGATGGTCTCTATGAGATGATAGGAGAGATGGACATCAAGGATCAAGCAGTAAGCTTGATGACTGAGATGAATAAGGTGGTTCTTTGGCACAATCACTTGGGACACATGAGCGAAAAGGGTCTGCAAGTTCTCAGCAAGAATGGTTTACTTGATGGTGACAAGGTAGAGAAACTTGATTTCTACGAGAGCTGCGTTCTTGGGAAACAACATCGGGTTAGCTTTAACACCATAGTGCATAAGTCTAAGGGTGTTCTTGACTACATTCATGTAGATCTTTGGGGACCAGCAAGAACACCAACATAAGGAGGTAATTTTTACTTTCTTTCTTTAATTGATGATTAGTCTACAAAGGTTTTGGTTTATTTGTTTAAAAATAAATCAGATGCTTTGAATAAGTTTGTGGTGTGGAAAAAGTTGCTGGAAACTCAAACGGGTAAGGTAGTTAAGGTTTTGAGAATCGATAATGGCTTAGAAGTTTGAAATCGGGATTTTGACAAATTCTATGAGTTAAATGGGATTCTAAGACATAGAACGGTTGTGAAAACCCCTCAGCAAAATGATGTTGCTGAGAGGATGAATATGACCCTTATGGAAAAGGTTAGGTGCATGTTAATTGGTTCCGGGTTACCCAAATTTTTTAGGGAGAAGCTGTGTCTACTGCTGTGTATTTGGTTAATAGATCACCTTCTAGAGCTTTGGATCTTAAGACTCTCGAAGAGATGTGGAGTGGAAAACCCCCTGAGTTAAACAACCTTATGACTTTTGGATGTTCTGCATTTGCACATCAAAAGGATGATAAACTTAGCCCAAGGTCTAGAAAATGTGTGTTTCTAGGATATGGTGAAGGGGTTAAGGGGTATAGGTTGTGGTCCTTAGAGCCAAAAGGAACTAAACTCATAATAAGTAAGGATGTCATTTTTAATGACATTTATTTCCCTATTTGGAGAAAACTAACCCTGCAAGGGATAGTGGGCAAACCAGCCCGGTATATGTGGAGCATAGCATCAAAGAAAATTCAGTTCAGGTAGAGCAAGGAATGCAAGAGGGTTCGAACTAGGTAGAGCCCATTGATGACGGCCAAGCTCAGGATACTCAAGAAGAGGCTGAACTAGAAGGGGATGATGCAGCAAATCAAAATAATTATCAGCTCACAAGTGACTGGGAAAGGAGGCTGGTCAGACCACCTTTGAGATATGGTTTTGCGGATGCTAATGTAGAAGCTCCTTATTCAGAATGAGGGAGTAAACTAGAAACTTACAGTGATGCCATGGGATATAAGGATTCGTCAAGATGGAAGCTAGCTATGGAGGAGGAAATGCATTCTTTGATGAAGAATAACTCTTGGGAATTGGTGCCCATACTAGAAAAACAGAGAGTTATGGATCGTAAATGGTTTTACAAGATCAAAGAAGGGAACACTCTAGGGGATAAAGTCTGGTACAAGGCTAGGCTGGTGGCGAAGGGGTTCACACAAAGAGAATGCATAGATTTCACCGAAATATTCTCACCGGTTGTGAAATACAAGACGATGAGGATAGTGTTAGCTATGGTGGTCCAATTTAATTGGGAGATCAAGCAAATGGATGTGAAGACAATGTTCCTACATGGAGAGCTTGATGAGACCATCTACATGAGGCAACCCGAAGGTTATAAGGAAGAAAGGTAGGGAGATTTGGTGTGCCAATTGAAGAAATCTCTCTATGGCCTAAAGCAATCACCTTGGCAATGGAATAAGAGGTTCAATTCCTTTATAACTAGCTTGGGTTTCATGAGGAGCTACTATGATTCGTGCTTGTGCGATAAAGGTCACAAGGTAGAGGAAATGGTGATTATCCTTATCTATGTTGATGATATGTTGTTGGTTGGTAACAGCGGGGACAATATAGAAAAGTTGAAGTCTCAACTCAGTTCAGAGTTTGAGATGAAGGATCTTGATCATGCACAACAGATCCTTGGGATGAGAATAATCTGGGAAAAGAAGAGAAACAAGTTTAAGGTTTCTCAGTCTTCCTACATATAAAAGATGATATTTAAGTTTTCTATGGAAGATAGTAAACCAGTAAAGATTCCCCTTGTTGGTCATTTCAAGTTCTCCAGCGATCAATGTCCGAGATCGGATACGGAGAAGAAAGAAATGGAAAAGGTCCCTTACACTAGTGCAGTTGGATCAGTCATGTTCATGATGGTAAGCACTAGACCCGACATTGCTCATGCAATTAGTGTTTTCAGCAGGTTTATGAGTAATCCCATAAAGGAACATTGACTTAGGATGAAATGGTTGCTGAGGTATTTGAAGGGAAGTTCATATGTGGGGCTTGTTTATGAGAAGAGAGGTAACTCCATCTGGTTAGAAGATTATGCTGATTCGGACTATGGAGCAGACTGGGATAAGAGAATATCAATTACCTCATACTTCTTTAACTTAAACGGATGTTGTATAAGTTGGAAGGCGCAGTTGCAACCGGTGGTAGCACTCTTAACAACCGAGGCAGAGTACATAGCAGTAATGGAAGCGATTAAGGAGGCTGTGGTGTAAAGGGTTATTGGAAGAGTTGAAGGTCCTAAAAGAGCAGGTGGTGGTGTATTCGGACAGCCAAAGTGTGTTGCATTTGTGTAAGAATCTAGTATTCCATGAGAGGACAAAGCATATGGATGTTCGATATCATTTCATTTGGGAAAATGTTACGGAATGATGTATTCATGTGGATAAAGTGGCAACGGAAGAAAATCCTGCAGATTTAGGCACTAAAGTTCTACCTCTAAGCAAGTTCAATCATTGCCTTGGACTTCTTAGGATTGGAGTCGGATGATTTGGTGACTCAAGTTGAGTTTGGATCCTGAGTTCTTTGCACAATGGGTTCGGGTTTAATTGCTTATACAAAGATAGGGATTGTTGGGAATTTGTTTAAGAATTAAACGGTTGGAAGATGAGGCTTCAGCAGCCTTTGGCGCCACGGCCTCCAACAAGACTGAAAGTTCTTCCCCCAGGGCTACGCCACCGCATAGGCTGGTGTGTGTCGTGGCCCAGGCCTTGTGCGCCACGACCCCCAGCAAGGAGGAGTTTTCTCCCCTGGTGTGCGCCGCGGCCTGCCCTATTCTGAGCCGCGGCGCCAGGCATACCTGACACCAATTTTCATATTTGTTCAGCTGGTGCATGGGGCTTGATTAAAACATACAGGATTACTTAGACCACTTGGATGGCTATGATTATTTGGTTCTCAAGATCAAAGAGTTGAGATTTACTTCAAGATTGGTTAAAGAAGTTATTGCACTATATAAAAGGTCATCTAGGAGAAATAACAAGAACACCGAGTGTGAGAGTGCAAAGATACAAAACACATGAAGAGATCTCATTCCAAGAGTGGCTGGTGTTTAGAGAGTTAGGCTCTTAATTCTTCAGAGATGTTTCGAGTGAGAGAGAGCAATCAAGATTGGGGATTCAAGGGCTTTGTAATTGGAATTTTCTTGGGAAAAATTCTAGGGAAACACTTAGTTCTTATCTCTTTCTTTTCTCTTCTTTCATTCATCGAGAACAAGAGGGTTCTTAAGGAGGTGTTGCTGTAATTGTAAGAATTCCATTGATTTAGTGCAGAGAGCTCGGAGGAGCTCACGGGAACATAGGCAAATTGTCGAACCTCAATAATAATTTCTTGTGTTTTCTCTTTTATGGTTTGATTCTTGTTTCATACAAATCATTCTGCATTTGGGGCTTTGGAAAGATCACAACCTGGGATTCTTGGAAGGGTGATTTTCCAACATAAACTTTGTTGTAGAGATGTCAAACTTGACCACAAAACATGTACTCATGAACCTTGATGACTGAGCAATGAGCATGGAATTACGTAATAAGCATGGAATAATATCAATGAAAGAATGTTTTGTACTTTTATTCTAAATGATGGAAGTTTATATTTTTATGTTAAGTTAGAAACTTTCTTGAATTTGGTTAAGTTTGTTGGATTTCATTATGTTTTTCGCAAGAGATAACTATGAAATTTGGTGTTATTTCTCTATTTTATGTTTCTTTTATGAGCTTTATAGATTTTATTTATAATTCTTGATGGTTAGATTTTATCATACTTGATGGAAAAGTCTGATCATGTGTGGAAAAAGCCATCCCAATGCCAGTTTAAGGTTAATAATTATGTATTTATGGTTATTCATGATCCTATAGCTGGCATTGTCATTATTTGTAGGGATTGTAAAGGTTTCATTGTCAAAGGTAAGGGTTGGAAGGCTTTTTGTGTTTCTCCTTTTGCTACAGAATCTTTGGATCTTAATGAAGTATGGATTTAAATCAAATTCTTGGACTTGAATGTGTTTTACCAATGAATTAGTTTTGTGCCCCTCCCCTACCTTGTTGGATATTTTATGTAAGGACTTTGTTGTAACTTGCCAATTTTTTATATTATTTGGATCTAATCATTTTGTTTGATTCAATAGAATTTAGTTTGCTGATTATTTTGGTTAAAATTTTGAAGTAAAGGAGGAAAATGGATGTCTTTATTTATTAGGGAAATTAAAGATACTCCCTTTATGGTTTGTGTCTAATAAAATTAGGTATGTGGTTTCAAAATTTACAGTTAAGTATATCGCACTTTTGTCCATCATATAAATAACCTTACTCTAGTTAGAAATCACATTTTTCTGAGAAAAATAGATTGAAATGTTGAGTAATTATATATAAATCCTAACAATTCAAAATTTGGCATCAAAAAGGGGGAAAGCGATAAACAGAGAAAATTTTCCTCTCATTTTCTTAGAACCCAAACATAAAAAAGCCCACTAATTTTTCATTTTATTATTATTATTTTAATTCTTTCTTCTATTTCTTCTTCCTTTGTCCATATTAAAATCGAAAAATTATTGCTATGTGAAACAAACAACCATATCAACCTAGATTTAATCCAAAAAAACATTAAAACTAATGTCCAAGCAAATATAAACCCAAAAACATAAAAGAACATACCACCTAATGGAAAACCATATATGGGTCTAAATCTTCAGATCACATAGAAAATTAAAAACCAAACAAAAACGAACCACAAAACATAAATCTAAAGGTCAAATAAAAAATAGAAACCAAAAAAACATTTTTATTTCCTTTTTATATACTCGGTAACCAAACAAAAGAAAAAATAATTAAAAATTCCACCTAATCTAGTGGTGTTGTACTTGAATGCAAAGAGATTTGAAGCTGTAGACCCTAGACTCGGAAACGAGTAGTTTACATTTTCCCCACCTAACCCATAAAAATTGCACAAATACATAAAACTAAGCTACCTAAGCAATTCCAATGCAGCCATGACATCAATCTTCTTGGTAGATCTAGCACGACGAAAGAAAGATGAGGAAAAGAAAAAAGAAAAAGAAGAAAAAATGTGCTTAAAAAAGTTGATACGAGAGTAATTTTGGTATTTAATAATTTTTAAACCACATATACCAAATTTGATTAGACCCAAACTACAAAGGAGGTATTTGTAATTTTCTCTTTTCTAATTTGTGTTAAAAATTAAATTATATGAATAAAAAGATTCGGATTGAATAATCGAACCGTTAGATAACCGAATAGTTGGATATCTAAAGCTCTTGGAATGGATTCAAAACAAGTTTTCCCCAAACCAAACATTTTCGATCAGATTAAAAAAAAACACAATGTTCGGATCAGGTATCTGAACTGTGCACACCCCTAATCAGGATTTTAAATTGTTGTCACTATGCTTATTGCAACCGAGATATTACGGTTTTGGTAAACCTACAAGACCGATTTTGACCAAAATTGTAAGGAGTAATAATAAGAATGTGATTCATTGCATGGCAGCCGTAACGGAATGAGATTGTGTGTCGCAACCATTACGAATCACTACCTTCGTATTTTTGTTTACCACTACGATTCAAATATAAAAGTTTTTTTTTTTTTTACATTTTCATAATCTGTTCTCAATAAATATCTATAAAAAAAATTTAAAAAAAGAAAGATCTAGTTACCATTCAGCTCATTTTCACACTCAAACTTACAACTGTATATATAAAGAATTGCTCAGTTTCATCAATTTTTCAACAAAATCAAAGTAACTATTTCTTTACTATTTAGATTTAGATTTTTTTTCTCATTATCACAATGCTACACATTATACTTTAAAATCTACACACATATATACCTAAAAATTAGGAATATTTTTACTAGTTTGAGTCTTAACTAGGCATGTGACCTATGTTGCCTTCTAGCCATGTGCTGGTGGTATGACCTGAGTGGCTAAGAGAGAATACATAGAGTAAGAGATGTAGTGAGAGACAATGGGAGAAAAAGTGAGAGTATGAGAGGCAGAGACCTATTTCATTTCACAAATAAAAAATATTTGCCCTCAAAGTTCAACAGATAAAGAGAATGAGATACCTGTCTGGGTCTTTCATCTCGCCAGGATGAATGATCTAGATGGATCCCTCAAATTCTCATGTTGTACTAATGGTGGTGAGTGTTAACTAGCTAGGACTGAGTATTTTAGAGCAGAAATGAGATAAGAGTAAAGAATAGAGAGAGATCAAAGAATGAGAAATGAGAACGAAGTCTCTGCTTGACTTTGGAACTTCATTATTTAGCAGATGAGAGAATGAGATGGTGATGTCTCTCTCTGGCTCTCTCTCTCTCTCTCTTTCTCTCTCTCTCTCTCTTAAGATATGGTCCAGATTTATTTGAAGATTTTATCCCTACTTTACGCCACATTTTTTTCTCTCTTTAAATTGTATGGAATATGTATTGATGGAAATTTGGAGTTGGGAGGGAAGTATTGGCGAAAAATTTTTGGTTGGAGGGAGTGAAAAGTTTCAAGGTGAAATGTGAATTGTGAAGAAGAAATGTAAACAATAATATATTTTTAAAGTTTTTATGTTTATTAACTTTTATAATTTTTGTTATACCACTTATAAATTATTAAATATCATATTATTAGGTGTAATTAATAACTAATAATATGTTAGAATAATTAAGTCTATTACCCTTTATTCTTTTTTAATTTTATTTTTGTGTGATTGATTAAATTTACAATCTTAGTTATTGGATTATTTTTGTCAAAGACTAAATAAATATAAGAAATAAAAATTGTGTTCCAAATTGTTGGATATTTTTTTATTTTTTTATTTTTTAAATTGAAAGTGACTAATTATTTGTTAATTGTGATCAATTACTTAACTTGCTATGGTTGCTCAAATATAAAATGTGCTTATTTGATGTGATCAATTAATTAAGTTGTTATGGTTGCTTAAATATATATTGTCTATTCAATTATGATCAATTAAGTAACTTTTTATGGTTGTCTAATTATAAATTTTGTTAATTTGATTTTGATCAATTTATTAACGTGGTATGGGTGTTTTAATGTTTATAAACTGTGTTTATTTGATTGTAACTAATAAATTAATTAACATAATAATATATTGTGTTTAATCATATTATCCCAAAATTGATAGTGTAAAATATATATATATATATATATATATATATATATATATATATATATATATGGTGCACATTCAAGTGATATAGGGTGGCACTTTGGAAACAATATCCCTCATTAAAGAAACTGGATGGAGTGCAAACTTTGCAACAACAAAAAAAAATTGTAAAAGGTGGATCACAAGTTTCAAAGAGCATATAGCCTATGAATCTGGAAATGTGGGACCTTGTCCTTATGTGGTTCTTTTACTATGCATCACAGATGTGTCTATTTCCATTTCAATAAGTCACGTATGTGCATTTTCCTAACATACACTATATTACTATAAAGTGAAAGATCTTATTAGAGTAAGTATGATGAAGGTTCTTAAAAATAGTGAAATCAAAAAAGTTGACTCAAAAAAGAGAGATCAAGCATTTGAGACACGCTTAAGAGGGGAAGATGAGATTAATTTTAGGGTTTTGTTGATGATGAAGCATCCATGAGGAAAGTGATGCAAGAAAGCATCATATCTCAACATGAATGGCAAGATAGGCAAATACTGAGAAGATCAACTGAAGTATGTGGAAGCTCTCATGCATCAGGCAATGGAGGGCATGTCTCATTGTTAGTGACCAGTAGGACTATATTCTCCTCTCCAATTATTTCACAACATCATCCAACAACTTAAAGTAAAAAATCAGTGTCTCTCCTTTAAACATGAGATACATCTACTGATTTAAAAAAGATGGTTCCCTTATTGCAATAGATAAGAAAGTTGATGATGTGTATGTGATTCAAGCTATTTGCCTAACCATCACACATTAGAGTAATGCCTCTCTCTTGCCATAGTCCCTTCAATCCTTCAATCCATTACTTCATTTCTTGGTATTCAGACTCTAGATACACCTCTAAAACTTCATAAGAGGTAGGATGCTTTAACCCAGACCTAATTTCAGCTGGCATAATAAATAAATTATGCAACCATGGAGAAACTTTCTAGATTCATAGAAAATGTGATATATAAGAAATGTGGACATTAACACCTAATTTCTTCCTCAAAGTTTTCATTATGGTGTCATTTATCTTGGGCTACCTTAAAATTCTATTGCTAACTAACTTAGGTATTGTCTCCCTTAATGTGGATTGAAGGTCATTTAGATAAGACCACTGTGACATACCAATAGCCATTAAAAGCAGCGGGAAGAATCTAATGTTGAAAAGGAAGCATTTGTTTTGGTCAGCATGTACATCACATTGTCTTGTTCTATACCTAGAAGATATCAGTAAAAGGAAAATGTGGAAAAGCTACTAGTGGAGGCAAGAGCAGTGCTATAACCTGGTTTGCTACAAATTTTATCCTACTTGAAGAAATTGTGAACCAGAAGCAAGCTCTAAGATAGGTTTAATTCTAAAGTTAGTAACATTTTGTTATATTAAGTACATTAATAGTAAAATACTTGAGATACGTGTTTATAAGTCAAAGGTTTAATAAATTATATGTTATTGAAGTAAATTATATAATATAATCATTGATCATAAGAGGTTATATATAAAATATTTTTCAAAAAGACCTTGATTGATTTTTAGGACTTCAAAGATTTGAAATGAAGAAAATGAAGTTTGGGTTAGCTTATGAAACCAAAAAGATTATCACCGGGAAAGGTTTTTGTAAAAAAGAAAATGGGAGTATTAAAGTTTATGAGCCTCTTGTTAAAGTTTTGCGACTTGGTGGTGATGTAAAACCAACAAAGGGGTTTATATATGAGGCCACTGGCAGAGCTAAGTGGGCTATTAAGAGTAATTGTCTATATTCTTCTAATTATAGTAGAATTGTTGACAATCAATGGAGATTTTTGCATTATGATTTGGATTCGGCTAGTTAGTCAATTATCTCTATAAATTGTTGAATTCATATAAAACTATTATATTTATATAGTTTCACCACATTTTTAATTCCTAAAATTAAAATTTGTTTGTTTCATCATTTGCTTAGGTTATTTTCTTAATCCTCAATTCCAATATAATGTGACTCATTATGAGGATGTTGCAAAATAGACTTTAGATGGTACACATGTTGTGATAGAAAGATTAGAATCATCTTTAAATACTAAAAAAATTAGAGCAATTAACCATGTTAGCAACAATACTTTAATTTCATCATGTTATTTAGTAATAGAATCATATTTCTTCATGTACTTATTTTATTACTTGTAAATTTATTTGGTATAGGTCTAATTATTTTGTGAAAAAAAATAGACATTTGGGACACTACAGGCTCAAAAAGCATGAGCTCAAATGAATGCTCATACGTGATGAATAATATCAATACGTATAATCATGAATTATGATATTTAATTATGTTGATAACTTAATTATTTTAATGGTTTTATTGATGCAAACGAATGGTGGATAATATTTGGCATGCATTCTCCTGAGCTTTAAAAAATAGCAATAAAAATGCTAAGTTAAATAATTTATGCATCCAATTATAAGAGAAACTGGAGTAGCACAGTCAGCTACATCCACACAAAGGCGAGGAATATATTGAAGTATAAGAAGCTTCATAAACTCGTGTTCACGTTTTATAATATGAAGTTAATGATGAGGCATAAAAAAAAGAATGAGTCAAAGTGAGATAAATTATTTTAGGATGAGGATCCAATGTCTAAATGGCTCAAAGAGAGAGAGGTACCTATACTAGTTGGTGAAAATTCTGGTTAGTTGCGGATCAACCTAGATGATGAAATGATAGAGCAAGCAGGTCCATCACAACGTGAAAAATGTGTAAAGTTCAAGTTCGAGTCCAACACCAACTCAAAGTGGTAATGATGAAGGTTTAAGTCCACTAATTGATCAGTTTGAATATGGAAGAAATTAAGCCCCACCTCCAGGATTTAATGTCCCTTGAGGTAGGAGGGGAGGAAGATAAAGGATAGGAACTAGAAAAAAAAACAATATGATTTGTCAGAGGGTTCTTATTCTTATGGAATAGGACAAAATTTCAGTGACCATGAGTTCATTGAGTCATCTCATAGTACTCAAGGTTACTATTCATCACCATATTATCAACTTCTTCCCCTTATTTCTCATGACATGGTTATTACCCAACTCCTTATTCCACATTTTTTACTTATTAAGAACCTTCTTATGTTTCATATCCTCAGCCTCGAATGTGTCATCCACCTCAAATGTACCAAGAACAACAAGGAGCTATTGGATTTTTTTATTATGTTTTTGGGCAGCAATAAAATCAAAGTCAAAGTGAAGGTGGAAATTATGACTCCCTACCATTCAACCATGTGGCTAAGAGTTTTTTCTTGCTTGTCATTAAGGTTAAATTATCATGTTCCAATACTATTTCTAATCCATGACAATATAACAACTAATATTTTATGAATTTTATATATAATATTTGCTTTATCAGAATGCATGTTTGATGACATTTAGTATGGTGTTATTAAATCTAATGACTTTAATTTGAAATATGATTTTATTTTGCTTATTTTATAATTTTTATTGTATTTATGGTCATAAAAATTGATAGATATATTAATTAACATTTTTTAACTATCAACAATGAGTTATAAGTTAAAAGGTAAATTATAGTATCATACATGACGTTAGGGGGTAATTACAAAAATATACCTTTGATATTTGGAATGATTGTTTCATACCTAAGGTTTGTTAGCAACATTACAGAAAAATACCTCCGTTACTGAACCCGTTAGTCGAGCGTTAAGACTTTGGTCAAATGTCAGGCCACATCATAAAAAGTTTTGAAAACCCCTTAATACCCTTAGATGAACTTAATTAAAGCTTTATAGTTCCACTCTTCTTCCCCATAGCTTCAGTCAACGCTGCAAGTGCCCCCCTTTCTCTTCCTAACGTCTCTCTCATTTCTTCTTAAAGCCTCACATTTCCTCCCAACATCTCTGTTCAACAACACTCTTCTTCCCCATGTTGCAAAACCATTCTTCTTCACCGTTAGACTTTTATCCCTATCACTTTTCATCGTGAGATTTCAAGTTCCCAAACCCAGGTATGTTTCATCATCTTTATTCCTCATCGCCTTCCCCTTTCCATTTAGTTTTGGGTTTTCATTTGCATGAGTTTCAAAATGTAATTTTCGGGTTTCAACACAAATTTATTAGATTTCAAGAAATTCAAAACAATTTCCAATTTCGATCTAATAAAATTTCAGGTTTTAGTGTTGTTTATTGTGTGCTTTAGTGTAGTATATAGTTACAAATTAGATTCATTTGATTCTTTATGTGCTGCTAATATTATAGGGGCAGAGCAAAGAATGTCTTCCTCAAGTTGCAATGACAGTGTTGCTGATTTGAAATTCTTTAAAAGATGGTGTAAATGTGGCCAAAAAGCCTTATTGAGGATTTCTAAATCTGAAGAAAAATAAGAACAAGCTCTACTATTACTTTGACGACAAGAGCTATGGATTTTTGGGTTGGTGTTTACCCATAAATCTGTCTCTTCCTACATTGACTTCAAACAATTTAATTGCTGCTATACATTCATCCACCTCCGATTTACAACAAGAAATTCAAATTCTAATGGAAGATTTCAGAAGATTATATATAAGATTGATTGCTTTAAAAGATGTTGTTGGAGCAAATAAAATGCTACTAGTTGCTACTCTTGTTTGCAATGTTGTTGTGTTTGGTCTAGTGTTTGGTTTGTTACTGAATAAGTGAAAACTATGTCTTGTTGTTATTGTACTGAATTTTCTTGTAATTTTCTGGTTAAAGTAATGAATGAGCATTTTGAAAGCAACTTGAATTCATTTCATAGTCTCCATGTGCACTATCTCGAGGTAAGAAAAAGCAAATGAAAATAGTGGTCTAAAACGCACACAACACAATAGAACACTGGAAGTATGCACAACAAAGCTGATTAAATAAGTCTAGTAGATTAGATTGTGCAAATGCAAATCACCCATTTTTTAAATATCTAGTGCATATACATTATACCATCGACAAGGTATTCTATATATCCAAAAAATTATGTATCATCAACAGGGTATGAAACCCTGAAAAAAATTACATATCCAAAAAAATTACATATCATCAACAGGGTATGAAACCCTTAAAATTACAAAATTAAACTGTATTTTCTGCTCTGCTAATGCTCCTACTGTGCATGAACTAGTTGTTCCTGCTCTATTGAGTTACATTGTTGTTGACAGTGGAGTTGCGGCTTGTCACTCTCCTTGTAGCTTGAGATTCTTTGGTTCTTATAACAAACTAAACATCCAATAATAGGTTAGTCATATATAATACATTCAAAGCACACAACCACCACATTTACACCATACCCATACCACATTCAAAAATAAACAAAACAATTACATTGAAATCAAATGCACCACATACTTATCGGAACGTTTGGTGGGGTAGGTAGACACATACTTTTCCTTTGGGATATATGTAGCCTTCCCTTTGCCTTTATCAATACCATCCTTCCCACCACCTGACCCAGATGCCCCAACAGATCCAACCCTTATTCCACCATCACTACAGCTAACCCTCCTTCCTCTAACACCTCTACCAGATCCTTGAAGACCACTTCTAGACTCAACCCCTGATCCATCCCTCCCCCCTCCTCTACCCCTACCACTACTAGAACCAGCACCACTGATAACGCTCAAACTAACACGCGATTATTGTGTATAGCTGAGATGTCGATTCCACGAGGAAAGTGAACTACAAGAGGAAGTGTAAACCTTAACACTAAACGATAAAGTTCAAATAAGAAAATCTAAGTTTTACGAATGAAATTATATAAGATAGTTGTGAAAATATGATGAAGAATTCAATAAAGAAATAACGTGGTTCCAGGAATCCTTCCTAAGTTTGTTGCCTTATTCCTATCCTGACTCAAATGTTTTATCTCAATTACTAGTTTCATATCCCAAACAAGCAATTGGTAAATATTCAATCAAAGCACATAAATACCCTAATGTAATTGCCATAAATTACTCCTTAATTCCAATTCAAACACACAAGATCTATCTTATAAATTATCAAGAAGCGACAATATATTTCAATAATAATACTGCAGTAATGGACAAACCTATAAGATAGATCTACCGAAATCAATTGCATCTAACAACTTTGGCATAAGAAAAGCTTGACTAGACTTATATGGAGAAGAAGAATGCGATCACCGGATTAAGAAAATCTAAGAAAAGAAAAACATAAATTGCAGCTGTCACATGAATTCAAATCCTTCTTATTTAATCAAAGAGTAAATCATAAACAATATTTAACAATCAATCCATACAATTGAATCAAATATAGAAATAAGAACAACTACACCTAGAAACTCTTCTTTTCACCTTGCTTGGAGTTTAATTGGACATGGAGTTCATCCTTGATTACCTTGAGGAAAAAAAAGATGGAAGCTCTCTTCTAAACTCTACTCCCTCTTGTTCTCTGAGTCCCAATTCCTAAATATAGTTGTATGGAGACAGCTTTGTAGATAGAAAAGTCACTTTAGGGTTTCTGTTCAAGCCGTGTGTTTCTACTATTATCCAGGCCCGGTTCTGCCTGACCTTTGTCTACTAAAACTGCCATAGCTTTCTCTAGAAAAATCATATTTACGAGTCGTAAAATTCTCCAGAACTGTCACGCTGAAATCACACACAATCTGACCTTTGTCTACTAAAACTACCATAACTTTCTCTAGAAAAATCATATTTATGAATCGTAAAATTCTCCAGAAAAAAAACATCCGGATATTTCAAGAATATATAGCTCATCTCCTGGTTCTTCCTGAATTAATACAGTTTAATCCACAAAAATGACTGATCTGTACAGGCAATTCTGGCAATTTAGTGAAACTCATTTCCAAATGCTTATGAACATGCATAGAATCTTCGTGTTTTAATCAACGTTAGCTTTTCCATCTCTTTTAAACCCAAAATACCTTAAAATGCATCGAAATAAATCAATATACCAATAATGACACTTAAGAATTATTAAGGGATAAATGTGTAATCCAGCCCTAAATCAACCCTAAATGCTAACAAATAAACACTATTAATATGCATTTTCTGACTCTTATCAACCACCAACAAATTCATCCCTCCCCTTCTTTGCCTCTATCACTGCTAGTACCAGCACCACCAATAGATTCATCCCTTCTCCTTCCTCTACCTCTCATTCTTGCAGTTCCAACAATAGCAGATCCATCAGTCCCACCTCTTCTACCTTTCCCTCTAATTGAACCACTACTACTAGCAACATTAGATCCATCTATCTCCCTTCCACCATCTATTCCACTTCTTCTTCCTCTTCTAGAATGAGAACGTGGAGGTCTTCTTGATGGAGCAGATCTTGTTGATGTAGTAGGTCTTGTTGATGAAGAAGGCATAGAAGTCGATCCAACTTCAGGATTTTCAGCTTGTGAGTCCACCCTCCTCTTTTAATTTTACATAAAGTATGTTTTAAGTTAGTACAAGATAAGTAAGAACTTTATTCAAATAATGAACATACAGTAGGTCTATACATATTACCCACTCATTGGTTGTTCTACTATTTTTCTTCTTCTTCATAGCAACATCTCTTTGGTATGTTCTTGAGTTGTGACCAAATTGTGGGCACACACTACATCTCACTGTGTATGATCTCTTCTTAACAGTGGTTTCACCCTCCTTTCTTCTTTTGTTTTTCCTTGGCCTCCTATGCATCTTTTTCAGTGGAAGGGGTTGTATATCTGCATTTATAGTGGAAAGAGTGAAGTCTACCTTATGCAATGGATAGATAATTTCTGAGTATGCTTCAAGGTACTTCTTGATATGAAAGTACTCATCACAGAAGTCCACTAAATCTGCCCTCTTATATGTAATACACCTAACTGTATGCTTGCAAAGAATCCCATTTATACTTCAATAGTAGTAACTATAAGTTCTATTGCCTAAATCCATTGCATACATTACCCCATCTTCATTAACTTGGTATTCATCTCTCACGGTAGGTATCTGAATACACCACCTTGTTGCATGTAGTGTTTTGTTCAACTTATCCTTCACTGTAGGTGTGACCTTACCCTCCCATATAAAGCCAGTGGCATACCTCTTATGAAGCCTTGACATCAACTTCAGCCTCAAGATCTCCAACATTGTTTAAATTAGTTTTTTCTCAACATAGTCACCAAAGCATTGAATGACTCAGTGTGATTATTTGTAATATAATGACTCTTGGATGTTGTGTCAAATCTGGATATTGCCCAACTGACTTCTTTCTCCATCAACCAAATCCAAGCAGCCTCAAAATGGTCTTTTAGTGAATTCATTGTTTTTTTGTTAATTGTTATACTGATATGTTTTAGCTGCCCACTAAAAACTCTAATTTGAAATTGGCATATACATATCTGGCATAGTTTTTGTGGTGTGCATATGGAAAGAACTTGGTAATAGCATGCTTAAGTCCATGCAAAGCAAAGTACATAGAAGATCATGTACGATATTAATGTTAAATTCACAGTTAAAACCATCAGATTCACATAAACACTTCATTTAACTTTACACATAGACATGACATTTATATTTACATACATTTTTCTTGTCTGAAATTAGTGTTAAATGTCTCTATCTGCTTCCTTGACCAATGCACACAGCTAAATGTTCACAAAACCATCTCCAACTATCCTTGCTTTCTATTTCAACTACTGCAAATGCAACTGGAAATAGGCCATTGTTAGTATCTAGTGCAATGGCAGAAAGTATAATCCCTCTGTAAGGACCTTTTAGGAAACAGCCATCTAGACCAAGGAATTGTCTACAACCTCTCATAAAATCATCTTCAATGCATTGTAGCATATGAATATCCTCTTGAAAATTCTGGGAACATTCATATCTGTTCTCTCATATAGTTCTATCCTAACCACTATCCCATTGTTCTTCTTAACCAGTAACTCATCATACTTCCTCAGTTTGCGAAATGAGGAAGCATGAGATCCCTTACCTTGTTCATCAACCTTCTTTCTATACCTATATAGTTTTATTTGCTCTGCATCAACCCCGTATCTCTCTATCAAAATATTTTTCATGAAGTCATAGCTCATATTTGGATCAGCTTTAAGTTGTTGATTACCACCAAAGAGTAACGCAGTAGTTATAGCACAACTTTGGGGTGTCGATTCCACAGGGAAACAAATTAACTACAAGAGAAGATGTAAACCTAAACACAAACGATAAAATTGGGTGAGAAGATATGAAGTTTTAATAATGAAGTAATTAAGAGCAAAATATGTAATAAATCAAGAATAATAATAGAGTAACAACAAGGTTCCGAGAGTCCTTCCTAGACTCGTTGTCTTATTCCAATCTTAATTTAGTTGTTCTTATCTCGATTGTAAGTTTCTCATCCCAAACAAGCAATCGGTGGATATTCAATTAAAGCTCATATACAAACCCTAATGTAATTGATACGACTTACTCTTCTTTATCGATTAAACACACATGGCCTATACTATAGAGTTATCAAGAAACGACAATATAACTTTAATGACAATATTGTAGTAATGGACATCCCTAAAGAATAAGTCTACCGAACTCAATCACATCCAAACAAACTTGATATGAGAAAAGCATGACTAAATTTATATCAAGGTGAAAGATATAATCACCGGATTGAAAGGAAATCTTCTAATTAGATTAAACAATAAGTTATAACAATGTTTGATAATAAATCCCAATTACAACTGAACTAATAAAGGAATTAAATAACAACTACACCTAAGGATTCATCCCTTCGCCTTGCTTGGAGATTAGTTCGCCATGGAACTCATGGTTGTACACTTTGATGAAGGAGAATGAGGCTGCTTCTTTGAGTTTTCCAGACCTTGATTGCCTTCCTTTCTTCAACCCTAAGTGACCTATTTATAGTACAAGGGTTCAAGGGAATTTGTGGGCTCAAAATTGTCACTTAGAGATCCTAATTAGGTCAGGAGACCGTGTGCGCGCTGCACCTCTCCCTTTTGGGCGCCTCAGCGCTCACCTTTGGTCCGAGAGTGTGCTTTGCTGGAGGGTGCGGCGCTGCCCTAGCCACACCGTGGCACTAAGAGGGTGCAAGGTAGTGTGGTGCTGGAGGGTGCAGCACTGCTCTTGCCACACCACGGCGCACACTATTGCTCTAGCTTCTTCAAATGTTGAAACCACTCCTTTTGCTCTTGGTATGCATTGGCTCTTGGCTTTTGAATGTTTTCATAATTTTGTCTCTTCATAACTACTCTTCCACTCCGATATGTATCGAAGCTTCGTGCTTTAATCAACGATATCTTTTCTATCTCTTTTGGACTCTAGGTACCTGAAAATGCACCGAATTAAGTCAATGATTCAAGAATATCACGTTAGAGTTATTAACATATTAAAGTGCAATTAAGACTGAGATCAACCCTAGAATGCCAACAATTAAGCACTATTGAGATACATTTTATGGCTCTCATCACAACCCCCAACTAGCTTATTGCTAGTCCCTAGCAATTCAAGCGAAAACAAGAGATGAATTCTATGGTAGGAATCAAAACAAGGTAAGGCAATGCTAGTGTTAAACAAGGAGCAATTCACATTTTTATCTTAGAAATTGCACATAACATACAGTACATAGAATCATTAAATATAGAATCATTAAATATCACTCAAGTCCAAAAGTAATCTAAACATCAATCTTAAAATTGTTATCGAATCTTAACATCCATCTTACCACAATCCATTAATCCGAACACCCGGATGATTTTATGCACAACATTCATGAATACAAGTCTTGGCCTCTAAAATATATTAAATTGTGTGACATCAATCACAAAAACAAGCTCTATAGGCTCACTTTTCAAATCACTCTCCACTATTGTAGAAAAATCACACTACATTGGATCAATAGGTCTTTAATAAGCTTGTAATGTTAGGCTAAGGTAAAGGTTAAGAAAGAATGGGAAGGATTCACAAGTAAAAGAACTTAATCTCTTAGTTTTAAACATAACCACTTTAAGCACTGGATAACCTTACTTCAACAGCCAAATCTTTCAAACATTTTTATAGAGCTTTTCTCTCAATAAGTCACTACTTTTCTTCTCTCTTCTTCTTTCTTTGCCATATTTCATTCTTTTTCTATTGTATTTTTGGCATAAGACCATTCACCTCCTCTTTCATTCTTTTCTTTTCTTTTCTTTTTCTTTTCCACAACCCCCAACTTATCTCCTTTAATATACTTGGGTTATGGTAGTAATATATTTTTTCTCATGTTTCCATCCTTACTCCTCTTAAGTGATTCTCAACAAATGTGTACAACTAAGTTCTTTTAAAAGAAGGGTAAGGATAAAAATTTTAGGCTCATAAAGGTAAGTAAATGGGTTTTCAAAAGAAACAAGACTCAAATTCTTTTTCAAGAAAAATGCTCAAACAGATGACTAGTGATTAATGAAGCAAGGATAAGTTTAAAATGCTTTAACGGTCCAAAAATGGCCTATATCATATCCTAAGTAATGTGCATTCTAGGAATTTGTCTTAAGTGATTATCAAATAAGTTCTAGAGCTTGTCGAGACTGCAAAAGTATTCACAAAGCAATCACGCATAAAACTTCTCTAGATGCTTTAGATTAATCATGCAATCTTACCACAAACTAGAGTCTCAAACCAAATCAAGATTGACACTTAAATTATTCTCAAACCGAAGCAAGATTTAACTACTTCTAAATGCTATATGTTATCTCAATTAAGCTCATATCATTAACATGTGAATTACATCCAAGGCTAACATAAAGCATGCTTAAAACAAAAGGTAAGGGAAGGTAACACCAGGCAATTTAATGAAAAAGAAACACATTTCCTCCACCCCCAACTTAAAAATAGTATTGTCCTCAATGTTAAAGAAAAAGTAAATGAAGCTCCCTTTGTAAGCACGAGTGCACAGGTGCTGAAGATTGTGCACCACCAGGTGAATTGCATGCCATTCCCCTTGCTGAAATTACCATCAATTTGAAATGTTCTTGAAGAACCCAAAATCTTCCTAGAACCAAACTTGTTGGAGAGTTCTAGCAAAATCTGCAAAATTAGTGAGCAATGTAGCAAGAATTGATGTTAGAAACAAGAAATGTTGAGGAAAAATGAGTGGGTAAGGGAGAGTTTTTGAGAGAGGAAGAGAGAGAGAGAAATGGGGCTGCTGTTTTTCTAAGTTGAAATGAAGAAGAAGTGCAGGTTTTAGGGTTTTAATAGGCCAAAGTTTGGGTGGGCGCTGTAGCGTGGGCTTATAGGCTTGGAGGCGTGCAATCTAAGTGCTGCAACGTGCCAGATGCAGGGGCATGACGTTGGACCGGGCCTGTTTAATGCGCATTTTGGGCACTGTAGTGCGCCAAATGCTAGGTCGCGGCGCTGGGCCTGGTGCTGTGCGTTGGGCCTGTTTTCTACAAGAAAAATTTGTTGGTTTGCAAAAAGAAAGAGAAAAATAAAATAAAGTCAGTCAAATGGTATAAAAAGGAATCCTTAAAAATTAGATTAAATTAAAAGAAAAACTAGCAATTAAGATTGAATAAAATTTTAATTAAAAACAAAACAAGCAAATCAAAAGAAAGGAAAAATAAATAAAAACGTACCTATGTGGTATAGTTAAGGTGAATAGACCGGATCCATAAATGAAATGTCTTCCACCTCCGAATCTTGCCTATCGATCAAGATCTTAAGGCACTGACCATTCACTTTAAAAGTTTGACCGTCCCTAGTGTCCTCTATTTCCACCGCTCTATTTTCAAAAACATTTTTCACTATGAAAGGACCGGTCCACCTTGACCGAAGTTTCCCAGGATGCTTATGGAGTTTAGAGTCGTATAAGAACACCTGATCATTGGGTTTAAATGTTTTCCTCAAAATGTTTTTGTCATGGAATACTTTCATCTTAGCCTTATAGATTCTAGAATTTTCATAAGCATCATTTCTTAATTCCTCTAACTCGGTCAACTGATATTTCATAAGCTTACCCGCTTCGCCTATGTCAAAATTAAAAGACTTGATGGCCCAATAAGCTCGATGCTCGAGCTCAACAGGTAAGTGACAAGACTTTCCAAAAATGAACCGATAAAGTGACATACCTAAGGGAGTTTTAAAGGCTGTACAGTAAGCCCAAAGCGCATCAACTAGTCTCAAAGACTAATCCTTGCGATCCAGGTTAACCATTTTTTCTAAAATTTGTTTAATTTCCCTATTAGCAAGCTCTACTTGTCCACTAGTCTGAGGATGGTAGGCAGTAGAAATTTTATGTAACACCCCATATTTTTCCATCAAAGCTTCAAAAGAATGGTTGCAAAAATATGTACCTTGATCACTAATTATAGCACATGGTGTACCAAATCGAGATAACACATTTTTTTAAGAAATTTAATTATCATCCTATTGTCATTGCTTCGGCAAGCTACTGCCTCTACCCACTTAAATACATAATCTATTGCCATGATTATATACTGGTATCCAAAGGAAAAAGGAAAGGGTCCTATAAAATCGATACCCCAACAATCAAAGATCTCAATTACTAAAATAGGGTTTAAGAGCATCATATTTCTGCGAGATACAGCTCCTAACTTTTGACACTTTTCACATGAGTGACAATAGATGTTTGCATCTTTAAACAAGGTAGGCCAATAAAATCCACACTGAAAAATTTTTACAGCAATCTCTTCATTAGGGATGCAATGCCTTAAAATTTGGTCAGAGCAGTACTTAAAAAGATAGGGGTCATCCCAAAAGAAATTATGTACCTCATATAAGAATTTCCTCTTGTCTTGCGTGCTCCAATCCATTGGTATCTCACCTGTAGCCAAATAATTTACGATGTGAGCAAACCATGGTAAAGAAGTAACGGAGAGTAAATGCTCATCGAGAAAGTCATCCTTGATTGGCATGTCATCGCAAGTGTCCTCAAAAGTGAGCCTTGATAGATGGTTAGCTACTACATTCTCTACTTCTTTCTTGTCTTTGATAGTGATGTCAAATTCTTGTAGGAGTAAGATCTATCGTAGTAGTCTTGCCTTAGCATCCTTCTTTGTAAGAAGGTACTTGAGGGTTGCATGATCTGTGAAGATAAGAATAGGGGAACCAATTAAATAAGCATGAAATTTATCTAAAGCAAATACTACAGCTAGTAATTCTTTTTCAGTTGTGGAGTAATTCATTTGAGCACTATTTAAAGTCTTACTAGTATAGTAAATGACAAAAGGTTTTCCCTCTCTTCACTATCCAAGAATAGCACCTACAGCATAGTCACTAGCATCACACATTATTTCAAAAGGTAAAGTCCAATCCGATCATTGCATTATAGGTGCGGAAGTAAGCTTGCCAATCAGCATTTGAAATGCTTCTTGACATGCTTGTGTCCACTCAAATGGGGTGTCTTTAACTAGGAGGGCACATAAAGGTCTAGATATGTTGGAAAAGTTTTGTATGAACCTCCTATAAAAACCAGCATGACCAAGGAAAGATCTCACATCCTTTATTGTCTTAGGGGTAGGTAATTTAGAGATTAACTCAATCTTAGATTGATCAACCTGTATTCCTTTAGAAGAGACAATATGCCCTAAGACAATACCGGATGGTACCATGAAATGGCATTTTTCCCAATTTAAAACCAATTCTTTCTCCTCACAGCGAATCAACACCCTTTCTAAATTTATTAAGCATGCATCAAATGAAGATCCAAAAACAGTTAGGTCATCCATAAAAACCTCCATGCAATTTTCAACCATGTCACTAAAAATACTCATCATGCAACATTGAAAAGTGGTAGGGGCATTACACAATCCAAATGGCATTCTACGAAAAGCATAGGTGCCAAAGAGATGAGTAAAAGTGGTTTTTTCTTGGTCTTCTAATGCAATTTCTATTTGATAATAACCAGAATAACCATTTAGAAAATAGTAAAATGGATGACCAACTACACGCTCAAGAATTTGATCAATAAAAGGGAGAGGAAAGTGGTCTTTCCAAGTGGCAGCGTTTAATTTCCTATAATCAATGCACATACGCCACCCAATCACTAGCTTGGTAGGGACTAACTCTCCTAGGTCATTTTTTACCACAGTGACCCTGGACTTTTTAGGAACGACTTGCGTAGGACTTACCCATTTACTATCAGCTATGGGATATATAATTATCGCATCTAATAGTTTTAGCACTTCATTTTTAACTAATTCTTTCATAGTGGGGTTAAGCCTACATTGAGGGTCTCTACGAGGACTAGTTCCTTCATCCAAATTTATTTTATGTGAACAAATCAGGGGACTAATACCTTTTAAATCAGCCATGCTCCATCCTAAGGCTAATTTATGGGCATTTAAAGTTTGAATTAATTTCTTACCTTGGGTCTCAGACAATTCAGAAGAGATAATAACAGGAAAAGTATCACCTGGACCGAGGAAGGCATGCTTTAAACCCTTAGGTAGTGGCTTTAATTCGACATTAAATGCTTCCACACTTAAGGGGACTTGTGTCTTACTTCTTTCGGGTAGCTCCTCAAACTTTGGTTGCCATGCCCGAGTGCCAAAATCCTGGGATTTATCAAAAACAACACAAATATCAATTATATCAGTTGTATCATCAAACAAATCAATCTCAGAATTAACAATAAAATTTTCAAGAGGATCATAATCATGAGCTAAGGAAACTCCCTCATTGATGAGTGACTCGATCATGTAAAGCCGGTGGTTTTCATCCTCATCTTCGGCTGTTTTGCAATATTAAAAATATTCATTTCAAGGGTCATGTTTCCAAAAGACAGCTTCATGAGTCCATTCCTACAATTTATTAGAGCATTTGCAGTAGCAAGAAAATGTTTACCTAAAATCAAAGGAATCGTAGAGTTAGTGTCAACAGTAGAATTAGTATGGAGAATTAAGAAATCAACAGGATAGTAGAATTTATCAATTTGAATCAAAACATCCTCTACCACACCCCGGGGTACTTTGACTGAACGATCAGCCAATTGTAATACCACAGCGGTTGGTTTGATTTCTCCTAAACCCAGCTGTAAATAAATAGAGAATGGCATCAGGTTTACAATAACTCCTAAATCTAGCAAGGCTTGTCCAACTTCATGATTTCCAATGCTATATGCAATGGTTGGACAGCCAGGATCTTTGTATTTTGGGGGAATACTTTGCTCAATTAAAGCACTCAATTGCTCAGTTAGGAATGTTATTTTCTTTACATAGTGCTTCCTCTTAATTGTGCATAAATCTTTGAGAACCTTTGCATAAGTAGGAACTTGTTTAATTATATGCAAAAGTGGAAGATTCAGCTTTACTTGCCTTAGGTTCTCTAAGATTTCATTATTTAGCTCTAAATTTTTCTTGTTTGTTTTTAAGGCTTGAGAGAATGGTGCATTAACAGGGCTTTTGGTAACTTCAGGGTCCTTGGGCTGTTCGGTGTCACTACTGCCTTGACCTTTCTCCACATCCTCGGGTTTGTTTGTTGTTGGGATGTGAAGTGTCTTACCACTTCTTGTCACAATGGCATTTACATTTTCCAGATTTGTTTGTGCCATGTGTTGACCATGGGGTGTGGACTGAGCTTAGGAATGGAACTTCCCTCGTTCAGTCACACTCAAGGAGCCCATTAACTTGGATACTTGGCTCCTTATTTCTTTGTTTTCTTCTACGACCTATGTGATTAATGCTTCACACCTTTGGTTTGTTTTGCCATGTGCCTCTATAAAAGCATGTAAAGTGTCTTCTAAAGAACTCCTAGAGGACGAGGGTGCATGATATGGTGTAGGGTGTGATCTAGGGGGTTGTGCAAGCTGCTAGTTTTCAGACTTCCAGTTGAAGTTGGGGTGATTTCGCCACCCTGGATTGTAAGTGTTAGAGAAAGGTGCATAAGGCTGCTTGTGCATGCCCAAGGCATTACATTTTTCTTTATACATCCCTCTCATATCAACAAATGTAGGGCACTCTTGAGTGGGATGATCTACCCCACCCCACACAAAACATGGTTCCAAAGGTTCGGCTTGATTAACCATGTGTGTTGGCTTTTTAGTTTTTAAGGCCTTTAACTCCCTAGTAAGCATTTTAACCTTAGCTTTCAAGTTATCTTCCTCCTTAAGATGGTATATTACACCACCACTAGGGTTTCCTACAAGTCATGACCTATTTGTGCTTTCAGTAGCACTAGGTCCAGTCCAATTATGAGCTTTTTCAGCAAGCTCATTGAGGTACTCTATGGCCTCATCGGGGTCTTTTTGCAGAAACTCACCATTACACATCATCTCTACGAATTGGTGCTCTCTATAGGTAAGTCCTTCATAAAAGTAACTCACTAAGCGCCAACTCTCATACCCATGGTGTGGACACATACTTAACAGCTCTTTAAATTTCTCCCAAGACTGATATAAAGTCTCATTTTCCTTTTGTGCAAAGGTGGAGATTTATCTTTTTAGAGCATTGGTCTTATGTTAAAGGAAGTATCTGTTAAAGAAGACATGAGTCATCTCATTCCATGTCCCAATAGATCGTGGTCTCAGCGAGTATAACCAACTCTTAGCTTTATCCTTCAAAGAGAAAGGAAAAAACTTGAGTCTCATGATATCATCAGTTGCATCTTAACTATGAAAAGTTGCAACTACTTCCTCAAACTCTCTAATGTGTACATATGGGTTTTCGTTGTCCAAGCCATGAAATGTCGGGAGTAATTGAATCATCCCTGTTTTGAAATCTTGATGGCGAGTGTTGGCTGGAAACATAATGCATGATGGTGTGGCTGTCCGGCTAGGATGTAAATAATCTTTAAGTGTCCTAGCAACATTCTCATTAGGGTTTTCAGCCATATTAACAAAATTTTCTAAATTCTCGGTTGGGTGTACACTAAGGTTTGATCTAGGCGAGGTTTCACTAATGGACGTGGAAGGAAAGGGTAACTCTATTTCGGGTCCCTTAGTGAATCTACCTCGCGAATCTCTCGGCCTAAGCATACACCAACTGAGTTAAAAGATAATAACTAAAACAAAACAAATAAAAGAAAATCAAAAAATCAAAAGCTTAAAGAAATGAACAATAGTACCGTCTTCTCTTTAGAGTTGACAATCTTCCTTGTATGCAAGCGCGTTTCCCCAGCAACGACACCAAAATTTGATTACGCCCAAAGAGTAACGCAGTAGTTGTAGCACAACTTTGGGGTGTCGATTCTACAGGGAAACAAGTTAACTAAAAGAGAAGATGTAAACCTAAACACGAACGATAAAATCAAGGGAGACAATATGAAGTTTTAATAATGAAGTAATTGAGAGCAAAATATGTAATAAATCAAGAATAATAATAGAGTAACAACAAGGTTCTGGGAGTCCTCCCTAGACTCGTTGCCTTATTCTAATCTTAATTCAGTTGTTCTTATCTCGATTACAAGTTTCACATCCCAAACAAGCAATCGGTGGATATTCAATTAAAGCTCATATACAAACCCTAATGTAATTGATATGACTTACTCTTCTTTATTGATTAAACACACATGGCCTATACTATAGAGTTATCAAGAAACGACAATATTGCAGTAATGGACAACCCTAAAGAATAAGTCTACCAGACTCAATCACATCCAAACAAACTTGACATGAGAATAGCATGACTAAACTTATATCAATGAGAAAGATATAATCATCGGATTAAAAGGAAATCTTCTAATTAGATTAAACAATAAGTCATAACAATGTTTGACAATAAATCCCAATCACAATTGAACTAATAAAGGAATTAAAGAATAACTACACCTAGGGATTCATCGCTTTGCCTTGCTTGGAGATTAGTTCGCCATGGAACTCATGGCTGTACACTTTGATGGAGGAGAATGAGGCTGCTTCTTTGAGTTTTCCAGACCTTGATTATCGTCCTTTCTTCAACCCTAAGTGACCTATTTATAGTACAAGGGTTCAAGGGTATTTGTGGGCTCAAAATTGTCACTTAAAGATCCTAATTAGGTTAGGACACCGTGTGCGCGCCGCACCTCTCCTTTCTGGGTGCCTCAGCGCTCACCTTTGGTCCGAGAGTGTGCTTTGCTGGAGGGTGCGGCACTGCCCTAGCCAAGCCACGGCACTAGGAGGGTGTAAGGTAGTGTGGTGCTGGAGGGTGCGGCGCTGCTCTTGCCACGCCGCGGCGCACACTGTTGCTCCAGCTTCTTCAAATGCTGAAACCACTCCTTTTACTCTTGGCATACATTGGCTTTTGGCTTTTGCATGTTTTTCATCATTTTTTCTCTTTGTAACCACTCTTCCACTCTGATATGTATCGAAGCTTTGTGCTTTAAGCGGCAATATCTTTTCCATCTCTTTTGGACTCAAGGTACCTGAAAATGCATCGAATTAAGTTAATGATTCAAGAATATCACTTTAGAGTTATTAACATATAAATGTGCAATTAAGACCGAGATCAACCATAGAATGCCAACAATTAAGCATTGTTGAGATGCATTTTATGGCTCTCATCAGTTGTGAAGCTAACTTCCTACCTATCCATGGCACCCTCACATTCTGATTCTTGCTAACTCTCATACAAGTGTGGTGATTTTCTAAAGTCTTCACCATAAATTTCCTTTCATCTAGAGTCACTGATGCATGAATTCCCCAAGCACAGTTTTCACCTTTATATTCTACACACACTCTTTTTGTGTCATTGAAGGGTTTCTTAAAGTTGTACCCACCTCAAACCCCATAATCAGCTAGCACCTCCCTGAAGTGGACGGCATTTGTAAATACATGTCCAATCTCAAATATAATTTTCCTATCCTCGTGATGCTTAAATAGTTTTGTATCCAATCTCCTAGACAATCCAAAATCCCTAGTTCTTTTAGTTCTACCTCTGTCTTCTAACTCATTACCACTATTGACATCACCTGACTCTTTTGAGCCAATATCTTCAAGCTTAGGATCTGAAGGTGCATCACTGTTAACATCTCTTTCTCTATCTTTATCTTCATTATAAGCATAATCCATTCCTTTCATCCACTCTTCATCAGATACTGAAAAAACATCATTTTCTTCTTCTGAATCAACCTCACAATCCTCATCATCATCTTCTTCATCAATTTCTTCATTTTCATCATTACCTACTCCATTTGTGCTCCTCTCACCATCAGTATCTTCATTTTCACCAATATCTACACCATTAGTATTCCCCCCACCTTCAACATCTTCACTTCCATCATTCCTAACACCACCAGCAATCCCCATACCCTCACCCATAGACCCTACACCCTCACCAACATAATCCACACCCTCACTAGTAGTCCCTACACCCTCACTAGCAGTCCCCACACCCTCACCCATAGACCTCACACCCTTACCAGTAGTCCCCACACCCTCACCCACTTTTGTTCCAGCAGATTATACAGTCTTATAGGCCCTAAAAAAATATAATCATTAAACCATTTTGTTTCTACACCGCCAGTTGTCCAACCACCATAATCATTAACATTTACATTAGTATTGTCAACCCCTACATTTACATTAGTATTGTCAATCCCTGAATTTACATTACTATTGTCAACCTCTGCATTTATATTAATATTGTCAACATTTTCACTTGCATTCACATTAGTTTCAACCCCAATATTTACATTACTAGTCTCAACAGTTTCTACATCATTGAAATTAGTTTCAATCCCTACTCAATTACTGTTTTCACCATCATTCAAATCATTTTCAACACCTACATTTTCACTGTTTTCATTTTCAGATTCATCATAATGATATCTATTGATCGGTACATCAAGTTTCATACCCCTAATATTAGCTTGACCCACAACTACAATAGGTTCTAATTCTTTTACTTCATCAATGTAAAAAGAGGCTAAACCAATGTCTTTGTAATACCTAAACACATCATGCATATCATCATCAGATTCTATAATTCTACCAGTACCTGATGTGATTTTCAAAATCGATGACTTCAAACTCACATTACTTAATATGTCTTCTAGAAAATCAAGGTAGCATTAGTGTCTCAAATCCACATAAATTTCACAACTGGGGTCTATATCATCCCTAGTGTAGAATAATAACTTAAATTTTTCATACATTGTAACCTGTAAAAGCAAATGAAGACGTTACATTACAATGAAAATTGGTGATTTTACTCGAAAACCCAGTTCCATTAGTTCTTGTATTTTCAGCGTGAATAATAAAATCAAGGGTTATAGTTTCGAAACCATAAATGTGTTCGACTAACATCAAAAGAATAGAACAAAAATCCAACACGACTCACCAGTGCGATGAACTTGGTAACGATTCCAAATTCTTGTAATGATTTGATAAATCAAATTTCAAACATAGAACTCCTAATGATTTTAGGTTAGGCTTTCAAATTGGGGCTTTTCAGTTCTGAGTATCGAACGAAGAAGAGAGATAGTGAAATCAGTGTGAATATGTCACGTGGGTTAGGTCAAATAATTTGAGGAGGGGCAACTTTGACATTTCTCATGCTCCGTTAGGATTTAACGAGTTCTGTGAGGTCCACTTTCTGACAGGTATGAAACAATCATTACAAATTCCTCACGTATGTTTCTATAATTGCCCCCTAACCTTAGGTATGAAACTATAATTTACCATAAATTAAAATAATATATATATGCTATATTTTATCATATGATTATAATTTAAAAGTGAACTAAAATCCAACAAATTGCTTTAAATATTGTGAAAAAAAGAGTTATTAGGGTTACAAGTATTATTTACTTCTTTTTATAATAAGTTATATGAAGTTGAAAAAAAAATCACGACCGCAATGCCCATGACTCGCAGTGTCTATAATTGTGATAATCATTTTGCAACCTCAATTTAAAATCTTGCCCCTAATTATAACATTTTGGTTTAGTTCTTTACAGAAACATGTGGCTTTATCAGGTTTGGGATTTTCGTTTTATAAGTATGCGAGTTTCATTTTTTTTATCTATAAAATGGTATCACAGTTCAGCTTACACGCATTGTACTAGGTCCACTTTTTTGGGCAAATCAAAGACGAGCCATCCATGCTCGACTTTGGGAATTCACAAGGAAAATCTTTGTGACTAGACCACTCATAGATATGAGGATAGAACCGATAATCTTGTGATTATTCTACAAAATCTATCTCATTTCATCCACACCTAGTGGTTTAGTTTCATTTTATAAGTACGTGTGAGTTTCATTTTTTTCCTATCCCTAGTTCTTTGTTTCTCTCTCTAATTATCTTCTTTTATTCTTTTTTGTGTTTTCGTTTCTTTCTTAGAAGTCTAAAATTATACAGCTCTCATTTCCTTTCAATCTACCCTCACTTATGCTTTGTCTTTATATCTCTCAAGAACAATATGCAATTTTAAGGGAGAGAAAAATAAAGATGAGGCGAGAAAGTTTCCTTCTCAATCTAGAGATCAACAACCAACTGGCATGGCATCTAAGGTGGAAAAAACAATTGGTGTGGCAATTTCGAATGCTCGTAATTGATGAACTCACGATTAAGGACTTGATTGAATTGATTTTGGAATTCAAGAGAAATATTTCAAATTCTGGAACTATCGAGAACATCAGAACATCCCTTAAACCTTGACGAAAATAGTAATATTGTCTTTCTAGTTTCTATCAAGGTCGTAAATTTTGCGTCGGAAAACATTTCGGTTTAGCTATTTAGATAGAATGTTTCAGTTTCGATCGGTTTCAATGTGTTGTTTTTGATTTGACGGTATTTTCAAATATGACTTATCAAATTTAGAGGTGGAAAACGGGCCGGACCGGGTACGAACCGGGTGTTGTTGGAGACGGGCTAACGGACATGCGTCAAAAATACTCGTTTCCTAACGAGTCTATTATTTTATACCGCTGTCCGGCCTATCAAAACACAGGTGAACCCACGGGTCTAAATAAAATTGACTGCACTAGTTTTTATCCTAATAATTTTTATCAGAAATGAAAATTATTTTTTTATGAAGAAAAATATTCAATTTGTAGAATTGGAAAGTTATCAAAGAGTTAAAGAGTTCAACAAAAATTATCAACATTACTCCAATCAAGCATCAGAGAGTTGTCTGGGTTCATCCGTTTGAAATATAAAAACAAGATAAGAAAGGTCAACATAAAGATAAGAAAAGATGAGTTGTCTGGGTTCGTCATGCACATAGACAGAGAGAGGAAATGTCAACATAAAGATAAGAAAAGATGAGTTGTCTGGGTTCATCATGCACATAGACAGAGAGAGGAAATGTCAACATAAAGATAAGAAAAAGATGAGTTGTCTGGGTTCGTCATGCACATAGACAGAGAGAGGAAATGTCAACATAAAGATAAGAAAAGATGAGTTGTCTGGGTTCATCATGCACATAGACAGAGAGAGGAAATGTATTCATATTATTCATGCAGTGAAATGAAACAGCACAAGTCTGAAAGGAAAAGCAGTAGCAAATTTGATCAGAACAACACTGAACAAAAAACAAAAGGAATGATGCGCGCACACCAAGGTTCTATTACATCTGCTTCCACTAAACTGCCTCTACTTCTACATGAACTTCATCAAATTGAGAAAATTACATAAACTGTTCAGAGAATATATAGTAGCATAATACAGGCACTCGTATAAGTTAGTGTTCCTCATTTCAAACTGGTAGCTAAAATTATTTATTTCAGATTTGTGTAAATGACATTCATTTTGAAATTCCAACACCCGGTCAAATTTTATATTACTTTCCCATGGGTAGACCTGTTAACCCATGGGTAGACCCAGCCCAATCCGAATTTTCATGGACTAGACCGGGGACGAGTCAATTTCTAATTGGTCATAAAATCAATGCCTATACCCACAATTTAACGGGTACGGGTCAAGAATTAAACGGATACGGGTCCTTAATCCTACCTCTAATCAAATTACGTATATTTAAATATATATATAATTTAAAAATACACCTCTTTAAATATTTTTAAATTATATAATACGACCTATCATATTACATATATTTCAAAATTATATAATTTATAAATATAAATAATAAGAAAAAAAATCACCATTCAAATATACAAATTAATCTTACCCAAAATTTTGCTTTCAAATCAATTATAAATTCTTTTTTTGGTATAAATCCAAATTGAGATTTTTTTCCTACTATCAAAATTACATTACATTAAAATGTGTGTATGTACACACACACACACACACACACACACACACACACATATATATATATATATATATATATATATATACAAATACATATCATAATAACAAAGGGTAAATTACAACAACATCCCTAAGGTTTGCGACTACATCCCAAAGTTTTCTAAACCAACATCCCCTCCAAACTTTTTACTCAACATTACAAATTCATCTTAAATGGCTAACAATGCCTAAAATACCCTTGAACCACCTACTTACGTGAAATCAATTCTATTGTAAACCATGTTGTTTAATCTAATCTATGTTAATCAAATTTGATTTGGTTTTTATTTGGATTCAATCACATTTAACATTTAATTTCATGTTCCAAATTAAATATATGATATTTGAAAATCCCTTTTAAAAACGTTTTTATATTATTTGATAGATAAGTAACTATTAATTTATATACTTATCACATTTAATTAGAATGTTTGTTTTTCATTGGCTTATAATTTAATTTTTATTAACTCTTTTTTTAATCACATGCTCTTGCATTTATATAACTATTGTTTCAAATAATATAATCAAATGGTTAAGTTAATTATTTGGACATATATAATTTTAGTTTCAAATAATATATTCTTGATTAATAAAGACAAATCAAATTTCATGATAAACAATTTTTTTTTTAAAAAAGACATCAATTACAACAATCCTTAATATCCAATTAATTACATGAGACTGTCAAATTATATATATCCAAACAATCAACTTAACCATGTGACTATAAAACACTAGTTATATAAATGCAAAAGCATCTTATTAAAAAAAGAGTAAATAAAAATTAAATAATAAGCCAATGAAAAGCAAACATCATAATTGATGCCGTGTATAATTTCCTATTTTTATCACATCTTAACTTTTAACTTTAATCTAATTTTATTATTTTTTGTTGGTTTTAGACTTCATTGTTGTCATTTAATTTATTTCAGATTTAGAAGAAGGGAAAGATCCAAAATTTAGTGTCCTATCATCAAGGGACTCTTTCTCTTGTTTAAAAAGGAAATTTTAATTAAGATTTTGGAGCCTATAAAAAAAAGAAATTTTAATTGAAGACTTTGGAGCCTATAAAAAGGAAATTTCAATTGAAGACTTGGGAGCCTATATAAAGGAAAGATAGAAACCCTAATTAAAAGAGACACCCTGCAGCCCTAGAGACACAGCCCTAGAAAGATAGCCGGCAACCCTTTCTTCCTCATCCGGCAGCAGCAGCTCGCAACCACCAGTCCTCCTCATCCACAGCAGCAGTTTTCCTAATCTGACACCAGCAGCTGTCGTCTTCAGCAGCTGCTTCTTCATAGCTGGCACCTACCTCGGCCCCCTGCTCGGTATCCAGCACTGATCGCATAGTAGCCCTCCACAGCAGCTGCTGAACGCACACTGGTTTATGGAATTATGGTGAATTCATTGCTATTAAATTTAATTTTCAGTATGAACTAAACTTTCTTTATTCTAGGAAAACAATGTAATTTAATTTCAAGCTATGCTTGCTTTTCTATGCTGATCTGCAGTAATTATCTTCTATGTTTGGTTGATTTATTTTGAATGTATTGCTTCTAATTGACTGGCCATTAATTAGATGATCTTGATCGTGATTTGCTATTGAAATAAGGAATTACAGGATAAAACTTGGATATTTCAGCATAGGTAAATATAGGATTTGAAAGACTGATATGAACTTGTGTAATCTAAAAAAAAATCGCTGGTATTAATGCTTTCTTGTTTTATTAATTTGCTTGCTCTTGTATAGAATGATGAACAAGAATATTTCCAATTGACTATCGAAAGAGGCTTTTGGATAAATTGAAGATTTCGCTAACAAACAGAGATGATTAATTTTAATTAGTTAGATGAGTTAAGCATAGTCAGGAATTAAGTGAAATCGGTTTCCTAGAAGTTCTTTCTCTTATTAATTTGATATTAGAAAAACAACTTTCTTTTCCTTTGATTATTTCCTTTAAATTGATTTTATTTCATATTGCAATTACAAACAACAAAAAGAGATTTTTCTAAATAAAATTGTGATTAGTATAATTTCGGTACTTGTCAGAAGTAAGTTAACAATCCCTGAGGATGATACTCATCTTATCACTTTACTATAAAACTACGATATTGTGCACTTGCAGTTTTGCACCGATCAAGTTTTGGCGCCGTTGCTAGGGATTGATTTCTTCTTATTTTTGCCAATATCAATACAAAGCAATCTTCGCTTTAATTTAGAATTTTATTTTATTTTAATTTTTATTATTGTTCTATAGGTGTGTTTTTGATGTTGCATACGCTGTGCTAGATATCGTGACATTACCCTTTTTGATCAGGAGATTGAAAGAATCACGAAGAAAAAATCAAGTACTAGCCATGGCTGACGAACAACATGATGCACAACCGTGCACCTTGAAGGATTATATACGACCAATTGTGCATGATAACTACTGGGGTATAAGATGTCAACCCATTCATGCCAACAATTTTGAGCTCAAATTGGCCTTAATCAACAGGGTGCAACAAGCCTAGTTTAGTGAATCACCACTGGATG